>CAUYQU010075778.1:0-124232 GCA_963574635.1 Cheracebus regulus | reverse complement strand
CCCTCCCCTCCCCTCCCCTCCCTTCCCTTCCCTTCCCTTTCTCCTGCTGTTGCCCACACTGGAGTACAGTGGCACAATCTCAGCTCACTGCAGCCTCCTCCTCCCGAGTTCAGCCAATTCTCCTGCCTCAGCCTCCTGAATAGCTGGGATTACAGGCACCTGCTACCATGCCTGGTTCACTTTTTTGTATTTTTAGTAGAGACAGGCTTTCACCATGTTGTCCCGGCTTGTTTCAAATGACTGACCTCAATGATCAGTCCACGTACGCCTCCCAAAGTGCTAGGATTACAGGTGTGAGCCACCACGCCTGGCCCATCCATTTCTTTAGAAAAGTGTGTATTGTCCTTTCTTACTCTCATTGCACTCCTCTACCTTAATCTGGCTTCTGTCCCCATTGTCCAGAAATGACTCTCATGAAGGTCACTAATGGCCTGTGTGTTGCCAAGTTCAATGCACATTTTCCTTCTCTATCTTATGCTCCTTCTCAGCAGCTGTGTTGCCCTGGCATGCTGCAGAAGTGATACTGGACAGCTAATTGCAGACATTTCTTTCCAAGTTCAGTGAAGGAGTGTTGGTAGCTTGAAATTATTAGCCACAGTGACAGTATTTACACCACAAATATCAGCAAATGCTACAAATCAGGGCCCTTTTTTCCTGATAGCCACATGCTACACATTTACTTGCACACCAAGAGATATAGGGGATCATTTCCCCCTTCATAGGATGCTATTTTTGTTGTTTATTCAATACTACCCCCTCCTGGTTTTCTTTCCATCTTAGCTCTCCTATCCCACCGTTACATGTTAGCATTCTTCTTCCTTTCATGCCCTACCTCCATAAATGATCTCACTGGTTTCTGTGTATTCAAATACTACCACTATGTGGATCAATTTTGGATTTGCATCTGCAGCCCAGACCTCTCCTCTAAGATTCAAATTCAAGCATGGAACCACTCATTTAAACTGGTACTGGGGATCTTACAGCAGACATCTCAAACTCACTGACAAAACTTAGTTCCATAAAACCTTTCACTTTTTTTGTGTGTGTGTCAGATAGAGTCTCACTCTGTCACCCTGGCTGGAGTGCAATCTCAGCTCACTGCAACCTCTGCCTGCAGGGTTCAAGCGATTCTCATGCCTAAGCCTCCCAAGTAGCTGGGATTACAGGTACCCGCCACCATACCCGGCTAATTTTTGTGTTTTTAGTAGAGACAGGGTTTCACCATGTTGGCCAGGCTGGTCTTAAACACCTGACATCGAGTGATCCACCTGCCTCGGCCTCCCAAAGTGTTGTGATGTGTGAGGTGTGAGCCACTATGACCGGCCAAGCCTTTCCCTTTCTGGTCTTCCTCATCCCAACATTCTCCATTTCAGCAAACAGAACCACAAGATACTTGATCACAGAAGCCAGAAACCTAAGCATCATCCATGGTTCTTCCCTGTTCTGCAACTTCATGTCTAGTCCATTGGCAAATCTTGTCAATTCTACCTCCAAAATAGCTTGTTCCTCTTATTTTTTTTCTTCTTCAGCTTTATTCCCATCATGTTTTTGGCGACCATCATCTTTCAGCTCAATTACTGTAACAGCTCCAAACTGGTCTCTGAACTTCGATTCTTCTTCCCCTCAAATTCATTCTCCATGTAGCAGTAAAAAGTGATCATAACATGTGGAGGAGATCACATCATTTGTCTGTTTAAAGTCTTTTTTTTAATTTCTCAAACAGCTCTTTTATTCATTAAAGCTTTTTAAATTTTATTATGCTTTAAGTTCTGGGATGCATGTGCAGAATGTGAGGTTTGTTACACAGATATTGTCTGCTTAAAGTCTTTAAATGGCCTTTCATTGCATTTAGTTTAAAAAAATTTTTCAGGTTTTTGAACTGGTTTCTGCTTACCTCTCTCCAACTTTTGAAGTGTGATTATTTAAGCTTATGTATGTCCTGTTCAAGACTTTGGCTTCCTAGTCTCTGAACATGCCAGGCTTCCCCTGCACCCCACATATAGCTTTTGTGTGTACATACCCAGTCTGAAATGATCTTTTATTTGCTCTTCCTTTTCTTTGCTCCTTAGTTCCTTGTGTTCCTTTTATTACAAAATCAATTTAAATTTACCCTTTCCATTGTTCTTTATTCTAGCCCCTTGTTTATTTCCTGATTGAATAAATGAATCTGTAAGATTCCTAAGGATTTATCTAATAGGAATGAATAATGAAAAAGTATTAAAAAGTTCTTAGCATGAGGCCTGGTGCAGGGTATATGTTAAGGAAGAATTTTTTTTTTTGCTACTATTTTTCAATTTAATGTAATTTATAACATTCCATAGTTCCTAAATAAAGACTTGTGTCCTGAAGGTGACTGACTGTGTGAAAGCTCAGGATATTCTCACTTCCTAGTTTCACAGATGGGTAAGCTGATTTAAGCAGGACATCCCTAGTTTTTATGCTTTGGTTTATTAAGAATGTACTGGTAAAGGAAGGAGTGAATATTGCTGGTAGGAACTGAAACATTTATGGTGATCCAAATAGAATAAAAGACAAGAGCACTAATAAAACTATTAGACCACAAGTGCCTCTTGTTTTTCCTGATCAAACAGATGTAGAAGGAGCATGTTTAGATTTTGGTGATTTAATTGGTCAGACTGTGATGCTAACAAGGCTCTGGTTATATGCTTCTAAATTTAGTCACTTAGTTTGATATCAGAGAGTTCTGCAACTGTAATATTATATTAAAAATAAAGGTTTTCAATAGTTAGAGCACCGAGGGCAAGTAGAAGGTTGAGGCATTATATATACACACGCACACACACACACATGCATATATATGTATATACACCCATATATTACACATATATACATATATATATACAGACACATAAACACACACATATATGTACACACACATATATGTTTTTTTTCTTTTTCTTTTTCTTCTTTTGAGACCAGATCTCCCTCTGTCATCCAGGCTGGAGTACAGTGGCGTGATCTTGGCTCACTGCAACCTCCACCTCCGGGGCTCAAGCGATCCTCCTGCATTAGCCTCCCAAGTAGCTGGGACCACAGACACATACCACCATGCCTGGCTAATTTTGTATTTTTGGTAGAGACGGGGTTTCACCATGTTACCCAGGCTGGTCTTGATGTCCTGAGCTCAAGTGATCTGTCCGCCTAGGCCTCCCAAAATGCTGGGATTACAGATGTGAGCCACTGAGCCCAGCCCATTATGTTTTTTTAAGTAGGAGTGATTTAGGGAATAGCATCACTTTACAATACTAAGAAGAGTACACGCAAGCAATATAACATTTAAATAACATTAGTACTGGCATCAGATTTTAAAACCGTTAAAGGCAAGAAATTTGTTCAAATACTTGTTGGTTGTTTCTCAGGAGCAGTAACCTTTCTGTAGCCTTGAGGATGTATCCACAAGGAGCCCTCCAGGCAATTGCTTTCTACTTTCACCCAAACCTGTAGCCCCACCCTCTCCAGTCTCTTGGTCTCCCTTAAGGACTTAGAACAAAATTTCCCTGAACTTTCACCTTGAACTGCCTTGTCCACTGTGGTCTTTCAAGGGTAAGGGCTCACTCCTAGGCCTTGTTTTGCCATGCAGTGAAAAAATATAGAAAAAGAACAACTTAAGAGAAGTAAGAAAGCTTTGACCTGTGAAGGAAAATTTATACGAGGCCGTTGGTTTGTACTGAGCTCTCCCACTGGGCCCAACAGACCGAAGCAAAATGGAATCACTCCTGCTGAAGTTTCATACCACCAAACCAAAACTAAGTTGTTGATCTGACCTTCCAAGGAATCAGAGAGAGAGAGAGAGAGAAAGCACCAAATCCCCAAACAGACCAGTTTTACCTGGCATGATAAGGAAGTCCTCTCTGCTTTAACCTTTAGCAGGAAAGCAACTTCAAAATGACCAATCCACTTTTTGTTCTCTGGGTCTGCTTCCCCAGCCCTTTCAACCTTCTCTGTTCAGCTCATTTACAGATTGAGTCGTTGCCCAATTCTAGAATCACCAATAAGAGCCTATTAAGATCTTTACCTAAATAAGTTTTGATTTTGTCTTTTGACAGACTCGGTTTTTTTCCCACAGCTTCACTTTCCTCTTTGCCTGCCACCTTCTTTTTCAGGAATCCCATTGTATGTTCTCAAGGACCCTGTTTATTCTGTAACTCAGATCAAAATTCCTCTTTCCTAAAGATGAGGTGCAGAAGAGAGAAGGCCCTGGCTTTGCTTATATAGAGAGTTGATTTCCTGGAAAACCTCCAGCCACATACCTTTTATTTACTTTATTATTATTATTTTTTTACTCTGCCATAAATTCAACCACGTGTACACAACTCTTTTAATATGTGAATGATGAAAGAATAAAAAGCCTCACTGGAAGACAGGATGTGAGTCACCATTAGAAAAAAAAAATCAGCATAAACTTCATCCTAATGACTTTATTTCTGGGGATCTTTCCTAGACATCAATTTGCATGAATGTGAAGAGACACAGTCAAGGATATTTAGTGCAGCCTTGTTTGTAACAGTGAAATCAGCAACAACATAAATGACTGGCAAAAGGAAAATGGTTCCCTAAACTAAATTACACCCATGCTATGGAATGTATCCATACCATGCAGCATTCAAATAATAAAACAGATCTACATGCATCGATATGAAAAGACCTTTAAGATAAATTATTAATGAAAACATATCTATAGAAAAAGCACAATCCAGTTACATAAAATACATATTTCTTTGTGCATATGTACACACACATAATGTATATATGTACATAAACAAAGAAAAAGATCTAAACTGATACCCATCAAATAGTAGTGAGCTTTTGCTTTGTTTCTGAATTTTTGACAACTTAATTGTATTGATATACTACTTATGTAATTAAACATTTAAGAAAGAAGGGCAAGGAAAGCAAGAAGTCATGCCGCATAGCCTAGTGGCTACCTGCCCGGTCCCTGGAACCAGACAACCTGTATCCAGATTCTAGCTTGCCACTTACTTAACCTCTCTGCACTTCAGATTCCTCTTCTGTAAACTGGAGGGTAGCAACAGTGTCTACCTCTGAAGGTGGTTATAGACATGAAATAAGATGATATGTTTAAAGTGGTTGGGACCTCATGATGGCTCTATAAATGTTAGCTAGCATTACTGATTAAGGAGAGAATAAATCACTGGTGATTCCACTTTAGTCTGAGAAGAATGATTATTTTTTTCATATTCTGGCACTAGTGAGACCTCAGGAAATGTGTTTTTAAAAAATCAATGTCAAATATCCTGAAGACGAGGCTTCTAATGGTCCTGCTATTAGCTAGTCTTCCTGGAACAAAATGCACACTGGAGAGAGTACAGTTCCACTGACATTCACACCAAATACTCCACTGGGTGCTAGAGACCAGTGAGGCAACACTTCTGCTTTTAAGGGGCCCATTTTATGTGATGGGGGTGTAGCGGAGAGAAGAATCAAATCAGTAAACAAATCTTTTTAACACAGTGTAGTCCACAAGATGGGGTGACCCAACAGTGAGTAGAGCTAGAGAAGAAAAGAATGGGAGGGACAGGAACGCTCCTGGTAGAACGCTCTGGAAAGATGAGAGGAGTTCGTGATGAAAATAAAAAAAGGAATGGGCACGTCAGGTGAGGGAAACAACATGACTTATTTAGTGGAACTACAAGGAGTTTGATGTTATTAAAATGTATGTCTGGATAATGAATGAGGGGGTCAAGGAAAAATGGTCGGAGTAAGTAATGAAGAACAAATTTAGAAAGATAGTGACAACGATTTACCTTAATTATGTAGCATCAGAGTAGTAGTAGAAACTACACAAAGCAAGATCACAGTGGAAAGATTATGGAAGACAACCTGCCTATTTGGACAGATTGAGAGGTTTTGTTTGTTTGTTTTTAGACAGAATTTCACTCTGTCGTCCAAACTGGAGTGCAGTGGCCCAATCCTGGCTCAGGGCAGCCTTAACCTCCTGGGCTCAGGTGATCCTCCCATCTCAGTCTCCCAAGTAGCTGGGACCACAAGTGTGTGACACTACCCTCGCATAATTTTTGTATTTTTTGTAGAGATGGGGTTTTGCCATGTTGCCCAGGCTGGTCTCAAACTCCTGGGCTCAAGCTATCCACCTACCTTGGCCTCCCAAAGTACTGGGATTACAGGCGTGAGCCACCGTGCCCAGCCAGACTGATTTTATGAATGAAGTCTCATTTTGACAAGTCATCTTTTGAAAAAATATGACAGGCTGACTTCTGACTTATATTTCCAGGTGGAATGCAGCAGGTCATGGCAGACCAGTGCTCTTGCTGCAACACCAAAGAAAAAGAAAGATAAGTTACCAAAATCACAGTGCAAAAGATTTAGTGAGAGACCTTAGTGAGAGAGCTATAGAAACAATGAATCCTATATGAACTAACATTTCAGAGAGAAGGGAATACTTCCGAAGGGAGCTATCTCTGGCCATTTTCCTCCCAGGAGATATTTGTTAGTTCTGAGTAAAGACTAAGAATCATGCTGGGCTAGGAGGCGGGACTCTTGGTGCTTGCACGGGGCTGGCTTGACAGATTGTAAACTGGGTAGAACTGAACACATAGGAGAATATGCTGATGCTTCGATGATGCAGGAGGTTGGGAGACTTGGCCAGAGAGGCAGAGTGAAATATCCCAATTTCATGGTACTTAGAAGACAAAGTCCCACTAGGAGGAGGCATCCTGCCACAAATACACAGCCAGTTACCCTCAAGACATTTATTAAATATTGAAGCTGCCTGGGATCAGATGGCAAAAAGCTCAACTCAAAACCTCTGAAGAGCAGAACTGACTCTGAACAGCCGAAGAGCCAGAGATCCAGCAGGCTCTTAATCAAAAGCCTGGAGGGCCACACTTGAGGAACAGTGACAGAAAGAGATCCCTATTTGGGTTGAAGTGGTCTGCCTATTTCATGGAGGATGACATAACCTGAAACCTCTGAATTCTTTATATACAATGTTTGGCATGCAATTAAAATTACAAAATTTGTGAAGGAGCAGGAAAATATGGCCAATAACCAAGAGAAAAAGTAGACAATACAAGCAAAGCCACAGATAGTTGATATACTTGAGTTAACTGACAAGGACTCTAAGAATAACTACGATTAAGAAGTTAAACGAAATAGAAAAAATATGGAAAAACATGAAAAGGTAGAGAAATTCAACAGAGGTAGAATCTACTAGAAAGAATCAAAAGCACATTCTAGAAATGAAAAGAGCACTATATGAAATTAAGAACACTTCGGATGAGTTTTACAGGCACAGCACAGAAAAGAAAGAGTTAATCTATTTGAAGACAGGTCAATAAAAATGATCCAAATTGAAATATAGAAAAAATCATGGAAGAAAAAGAATGGAGCAAAGGAGACATGTGGGGCATAGACAAACAATCTAACATATTTAAAATGGGAGGGGGTGGGGATAGAGAAGGGAGCAGAAGGAATATTTAAAATATTTAAAAGATAAGTGAAACCTAAGTAGAATAAAAGAAAATGATACATAGGTATATCATAGCCACACTGATGAAAACCAAAGATTAAAAACATTTTAGGCTGGGTGTGATGGCTCACACCTATAATCCCAGCACTTTGGGAGGCCAAGGTGGGAGGATCACTGAAGTCAGGAGTTCGAAATCAGTCTGGGCAACATAGTTGGACCCTGTCTCTACAGGAAAAAAGAAAATTTAGCTGGGCATCCCATACCTGGTGTTCTTGTAGTCCAAGCTACTTGGGAGGCTGAGGCGGGAGCTCAGAAGTTTGAGGTTGCAGTGAGCTATGATCACACCACTGCATTCCAGCCTGGGTGATAGAAGGAGACCCTGACTGTCACCCTATTACAAAAATACATTTTTTTTTTTTTGAGATGGAGTCTTGCTCTGTCACCCAGGCTAGAGTACAATGGCACAGTCTAGGCTCACTGCAAACTTCACCTCCTGGGTTCAAGTGATTCTACTGCCTCAGCCTCCTGAGTAGCTGGGAATACAGGCATGCACCGCCACACCCGGCGAATTTTTGTATTTTTAGTAGAGACGGGGTTTCACCATGTTGGCCAGGCTGGTTTCAAACCCCTGACCTCGTGATTTGCCTGCCTTGTCCTCCCAAATTGCTGGGATTACAGGTATGAGCCACCACACCGGGCCCCAAAATACGTTTTTTAACAGAGGAAAAAAATATACTTTATCTTCAAAGGTACAACAGTAACGCCAACTGCAATCTTTTAAACAGAAACTATGAAAAAAATAAATGAATGACACATCTTCAAACTGCTGAAAAAAAGAAAAAGGTGTCACTAATGATTTTACCTACACCAAAAATGGATTTGTTGTCCACCATCTCGTGCTCATGACTATTTGTGGGTCCTCTGCAACACTCTTTGGTATCTTGTGATGTCTCCCTCGTACCCCTCTCTATTGTAGAATTTCAGGCTTCACAGTTCTGTAGTGTCGAAATCACCTATGCTAGGTTATGTACACTGTAGCTTTATCCTCCTTTAAAGTGACCTTTGCTTTTATCCACTGGCTTTAATCTGCAATCAAATATTAATGTAGCCCCATTAGGAGTTTGGCATTCCACTGACTATGAGCAACAGCTCTCTGCTTATATATTAGGAACATAATTTGTATTAGAAGCTTCTTTTCTGATTTTTTTTTTTTTTGTAAAATAGTGTTGACGTCCCAGTGGTTAGAGAAATGTTTTATGCCTTACAAGTGTTAGATTGGGAGTTCAGTCACAAACGATATATCATGTGTGTCACTTAAGAATTTAAATGAAGCACGGCTGGGCATGGTGGCTCACTCCTGTAATCTCATCACTTTGGGAGGCCAAGGTGGGAGGATCACCTGAGGTCTGGAGTTCAAGAGCAGCCTGACCAATATGGAAAAAACCCATCTCTACTAAAAATACCAAATTAGCCAGGTGTGGTGGCCACATGCCTGTAATCCCAGCTATTTGAGAGGCTGAGACAGGAGAATCGCATGAACCCGGTAGGCAGAGGTTGCGGTGAGCTGAGATCTCACCATTGCAATCCAGCCTGGGCAAAAAGAGCAAAACTCCACTTAAAAAAATAAAAGTAAAAGAATAACAAAAAAGAATTTAAATAAAGTAGTTCAATAATATAAGCATCAGTGCCATCACTAGGTTGCCATCACTAGGTTGTAGGTTTCTTTCGCTATGATTTAACATATCAAAGCAGTGACTGAGAAGGCTTGTAAAACATGTGTCTTCAATAATTCCTTAGATTCTGCAGAGAACAGTGAGAACTTACTGTGGCTAATGTGCTCTTCCTGGTCTATCGATGGTATTCAGAATGATCAGTCATTTTTTTCAAATATGCCTCACTTCTTTCTTGGAACTAAAGAGACACCATCAAGCAACAGATGAATAATCCTTGATGATTAGGATAAACCAGTTGCCTCTCCCGAGCTCTCAAATATTCCATTGAACTTCCACATATCTAATTCTCAAACTGCTCAAATGCCCTATTGATATGGTTTGGCTCTGTGTCTCCACTCAAATCTCATTGTGAACTGTAATTCACCACAGGTGGAGGGAGGGACGTGTAATCCCTACATTTTGAAGGAGGGAGGTGATTGGATCATGGGGGCAGCGGTTTCCCCCATGCTATCCTTGTGATAGTGAGTGAGTTCTCATAAGATCTGATGGTTTTATAAGTGTCTGGCATTTCCCCTGCTTGTACTTTTCCCTCCTGCCACCATGTGAAGAGGGTTCCTCTTCACCTTCCTCCATGATTGTAAGTTTCCTGAGGCCTCCCCAGCCATCCAAACTGTGAGTCAATTAAATCTTTTTCCTTTATAAATTGCCCAGCCTCAGGTAGTATCTTTATAGCAGTGTGAGAACGGACTAATACACCTGTGTTTCTTGCTTTGTTTCAGGACGCTAGTTCCTGGCATAGATACCTTTGGACAGCTAGTACTTTTTATCCCCTGGCTCCTGCTGGGGCACTAGAGTCCATTCTTATCTCTACTTTGGTTCCCTTGTACTGATTTCCTTTATGATGGAGCCTATGTCTAAAATATTTAACATCTCTGCTCTGCTCTACCAAATGCTGCCACTAGCCCTCATGTCTAGATTAGAGGCCCTTCCAAGTTTTACATTCTGACCTGACTTTCGATTAGATTACTTATTACCCTGTTTAACTTTGTCTCTCGTTTTACAGCCCAACTTTTTTCTCAGTTGTAGGAGCCCTACAAATGGGTACTTTTCAAATATTTGTTCATTTTACCTATCCTTGTGGAACTTCACCCTGTATATGTGCAGCTTAGTAATCAGTAAGGTCTCAAGAGCACTCTTCTGTAGATTCCTGTAGCTCTTTCTCCACATAGTTTCCTCTAGGCACTTAACCCACACCTTCCATCCACCACGGCCTCTCGGGACCATGATTGTTGTCTCCTAAACTCAGTGAGACCACTGAGCTCTGTTTGGGTTTCTCCTCCCTTCACCTGTGGCCTGGGAGTTTCCTCTAGTCAGAAGCCAGGGCATTCACAGGATTCAATTTATTTGCTTCCCTTTTCCCAAGAATCACTGTTCTGGGCTGTCTGTTGTCCAATACCTAAAAATAGTTGTTTCGTATATTTTTTTCAATGTTTCATCTTTTGATTTGGGAAGACAAGTCTAATTCTTAACTTCATCATGGCCAAAAGCAGAATTCTAGTGTATAATCTCATTTAAATCTTTGCTCAAACTGTAGTTAAATGTGTCTAATACTCTTGATTTGTTCTTTCTTTCCCCTTAGTTTCTAAAGGCCATTCATTTTGTTAATTATTTTAATTATTTTCAAAGAACCAAATGTTATCCTAGTTCTTCATTTCAAATGTATTGATATTTAATTGGATTATTTCTATGTAAACAAATTTCCTTTTTCCTCATTCTTGCTTCTTATACCTTTTTTTTTTTTGAGACAGAGTTTCTCTCTTATTGGCCAGACTAGAGTGCAATGGTGTGATTTCGGCTCAACACAACCTTCACCTCCCAGGTTCAAATAATTCTCCTGCCTCAGCTTCCTGAGTAGCTGGGATTACAGGCATGCACCACCACGCCCGGCCACCATGCCCAGCTAATTTTTATATTTTTAGTAGAGACAGGGTTTCTCCATGTTGGTCAGACTGGTCTCGAACTCCCAACTTCAGGTGATCCACCTGCCTTGGCCTCCCAAACTCCTGACCTTGTGATTCACCCACCTTGGCCCCCTGAAGTGCTGGGATTACAGACATGAGCCACCATGCCCAGCCTCTATTTGATTCTTTTTGAAATTTACTTGGTCATTTTTGGTAGTAGTCTCAGTGCTGGCTTAGTTTTATGATGTGTATCTTTTGTTACTTTTTTGTGACTTTATATATATTTTATCTCTTGTTTTATATGTATTATCTGGGAATTATAATACCCAAACTACTTAGTATCCATTTGTTAATTCTACTGACTCTCACTCAGCATGGCTTATTTTCCTGTGTATTTATTCATCTTTTATTATGACTTCATTTTTGCTTGATCTTTATCTATGGAATCCTGGGGGTCTATACTGATGAAGTTTTTTTGTATTTTTTTGAGACAGAGACTAACTCTGTCACCCAGGCTGGAGTGCAGTGATGGAATCATGGCTCACTGCAGCCTCAATCTCCTGAGCTCAAGTGATCCTCGCACCTCAGACTCCCAAATATCTGGGAGTACAGGCACAAGCCACCACACCTGGCCAATTAAAAAAAAAAATTTTTTTTTTTTTTAGAGATAGGGTCTTGCGATGTTGTCCAGGCTGGTGTCAAACTCCTAGGCTCAAATGATTCTCCCATCTTGGCCTCCCAAAGTGCTGGGATTACAGGCATGAGCCACTGTTGGATGCTTTTACTAAAAAAGAATTTTAGTTTGCTTCTCTTGGGAGCCAGGGATACGACTAATCTGGGATCATTTTATCCCTCATTAGTGGCCTGGCTAAATGAAGAGTCTCAGGCTTAGCTTCTCCACCTTATATATTGCTTATCTAATGTGTTTGCCAGGACTTCCTCATTGCCTACTATGTAGTAGGTATTATAAAGGTATTTGATAAAAAACTATTGAGTAGTTCAGTGTGCTTTTAAGCTTGAAGTTATGCAGAAAGCAGAATTATTCTCATGCTACTCATGAGAGGTTTAGGTTCAGAATGAGAAGTGATGGTGAGTTGGGAGCTGAAAAGCTGTGGGAGTAAGACTCAATATTCAATCATTTAAAAAATCAATAAAGAAAAAATGTTAATAGTGTACACTACTTTTCCTTCCATTAGAATTTAAAAGAGTATTTTTGGCAAGAGTCAAATAGTAACATCTTTTTCCAAACACAGACTGGAATGTGTTTCATCCCTTTGGTCTATATGAATTTTTCTTTCTGGTTTCAACCAATAGACTGTACTTTATTTCCTGACTTTAAAAAGTGGCATTTACTACGTCTCCTAAAATTCCTTGTACTTTACAGTTGGCTTTACAGTGATTTCTAAAGTATTCTCAGCTATTTCAGATGAGACATTTGTTAGGAGATTCGCGCCATCAACAGAAACTTAGTTGCTGTATGATTGGAAGAATTGGTTTCAGGTTTCTGAGATTATAGAAAGAGATTCTGAGATGATGTGATTGACCCTAAAAAGTCATTTCAATGTATCATAACTCCAAAATATAAGAAAATCACATATATTTTAAAATCTGAACTGAGACTTAACCTGAAGAAGACTAAAGCTAAATACATAGGGAAATCTCTTTTTAGCTAAAGATGACCTTTGATAACACACTTACCATTTTGCCACCTGCCAGCCAGGCAGGCACTGAGTACTAGATGTGTGCCTGACAGTATTGTGCAAGGTGCCTTATTCGAGACATATCTAGGAGTGAATTTTATAATCATTGGTATAGTCTATTACAAGCATCTTAAGGACAAGAGTAAAATCCGTTCATTACTGGGCTTTTGCCACTGTATCTGTAATTCTGCTGTGAGGTTATAAGAACCAGAATTATTGTGGCAGTTAGAGAAAAGGACTAGATATTAATTAGAAGAATAAAAATAGGCAGGGGGCAGTGGCTCACACCTATAATCCTGTGGGAGGCTGAGGCAGGCAGATTGCCTGAGGCCAGGAGTTTGAGACCAGCCTGGCCAACATGGTGAAACCCCATCTCTACTAAAAACACAAAAATTAGCTGGCGTGGTGGCACATGCCTGTGATCCCAGCTACTCAGGAGGCTGAAGCATAAGAATCGCTTGAACTCGGAGTCAGAGGTTGCAGTGAGCCGAGAACGCGCCACTACACTCCAACCTGGGTGGTAGAACGAGACTCTGTCTCAAATACATAAATAAATAAATAAAAATGAAAAAGAAGGCACACAATTCTGGGACCTCTCTATCTTAATAGTATCATATGTTATAGAACATATGCTCTGTATATTTCCAGAATAAATTCAATTCAACAAGACTGCCCTAGTCCCTGATTTGAAAGAGATTTGGGGAGATAGAAAAGACTTACAACAAAACCATAAAGCAGCAACAAAGCAGTGTATTAAGTAAATACAGGTGATTCTGAAAGTGCATGACACACAAGTTGATTGAACAAGATTAATGTGGGTTAAGGAAGGAGAACCTTTCATAAGATCTTATACTAGTTGATTTGGGTGGGGAGGAGGGCACCGAGGAAGAAAAATGAGAATAAGCAAAGGCAGGGATACATGAAACACATTATTTTGTTGGGAAACAGCAGGAAAAGTAGTCGGTTTACAGTAAAATGTTTGTGTAGGGAGTAGCTAGAGATGGCACTGGCAGGGTAGGAGAGCATAGATTAAGAAAGATCTTAAAATTTCGGTGAATTTTAAGCTGTGTGTGGGTGTAGATCATGTCTATCCTGTTTACCGTTGTAACCCTAGTATCTACCCGAGACTGGTACATAGTATGTGTTCAATAAAATATTTTTGGATGAATTAATTGCTTGGATGAAGACACTTTGAAATGTTAAGTCTGTGTCTGGAGATCAGTGAGGACCCAATAGAGGTTATGAGTATAATCTCATAGTAGAACATGAACTATGTCATGTTATAAATAGAAAAAGTATTCTCAAGGCCATAGGCAAAATAAACCTGGGGGGTGGATGGTAGGGAGGCAGTGGAGGCTGGAGGATGGATGTAGGTGGGGTAACCAGGCTATTCCTGTGATCGTGCCTTGAGTGAGAAAAGAGTGGACGGAGGTTAGTGGAGAGAAGAGTTGTTCTGAGACGGAAGCAACTGAATTGTGATTCACTGGCAAGTTTTCTGCCTAAAAGACAATGAAAGGGATGTTGTCAAGGTGGATAAACAATGAGCTGATTTTTGTAGCTGGCATTTGAATCTGAGAATTTCTATTCTCATTAAAAATCCTTTTTCTAGTAGTTCCTTTGACACATGATCATTTAGTAGAGTTTTCTTCAATGATGCTCAATTATCCTCCATCATTTATTTTTCCTGAAAGAGTATGTTCACCTATTTTTTAATATTTCTGAATCATCAGAACTATTATACAATTCCCATCACATCAGGATGGATTTGAGCAATGCCAACATAGAAAATAACTAGAACGTCTGTTTCTCTCTCTCTCTCTCTCTCTCTCTCTCTCTCTCTCTCTCTTTTTGAGATGGAGTCTTGCTCTGTCACCCAGGCTGGAGTGTGCAGTGGTGTGATTTCGGCTCACTGCATCCTCTACCTCAAGCGATTCTCATACCTCAACCTCCCAAATAGCCAGGATTATAATCACCTGCCACCCTGCCCAGCCAATTTTTTTTTTTTTTTTTTTTTTTTTAGTAGAGACAGTGTCTCATCATGTTGGCCAGGATGGTCTCAAACTCCTGACCTCAAGTGATCCGCCTGCCTCGGCCTCCCAAAATGCTGAGATTACACGAGTGAGCCACCATTCTCGGCCATAGAAATCTGTTTTGAGAGTGCACAGGGGAAGAGAGGACAGGGCGTGAGAGTGAAATTCCTCTTTTTTAGTTTAGAATTTCTGGATCTGGTGGCTTTTTATTACATTGCTTATTAGCGTCAAGCGCTAGTTGATAAACCTCCAGGGCACTAAGAGATTTTTCTTGTATTTTCTCCTTTTTATCCTGACATATAGAAAAAGTGGATGTTTAGAGTGGCCACCAGCCCGGCCCAGTCCCGACTCTTGAGAGTTGATGCTGTAAATGAAGCGCATGTTCAGACCTCCCTTGAGTGTCTGTTGGTTCAAGACCGGGTGCTGGGTGGGGGGACCTTGACGCCCAGCGCTGACTCGAGGGTCGCTGAAGGAAAGTCCCGCCCCATGCCACCCCGCCCACAGGCTTTCTGAGAGCCCGGCCGGCTCAGAGGGGCTCGTGGGTCGGGCCCCGCGTGTGGATCCGGGCTGAACCCCCTCAGGCGACCGTAGTCTTCGCTCTCCTGTCAAGGGCATCACTTAGGGGAAGGAACGAACGGCCCTTTCTTGCTTTCTTTCTCCCGGACCAAAGCAGGGAGCTGAGAGCCACCCGGAGCACCCACGTTATTTTTCCTCTTACTAAGAAGCCGGGCCGGGAGCGGGAGGACGCAGACCCTCGGTGCTCGGGGAGAGAGCTCCGCCCGGTGCCGCGGCAGAGCGGCTGCTGGACCCGCGTGGGCCCCGGCGGCTCGGGGCGGGGGAGGCGCGCCCCACCCAGTGCGGCCGCGGGTGTCAGCGTTGCCGCGCCCGACGGGTCCCCGCGGCCGCTGCGTCCCCGCCCGTCGGCCTCGCTGCACGGAGCGGGCTGCCAGGTGTCCTGCGGGCGGCGTCCCCGCGCCGGGGCCGGGCAGGCGCTGCGGGGCTGCCTTTCTCCCGCGCCCCGCGGGGCTGTCCTCCGTCTTCCAGCGGCGATCCCGCTGCCTGCACCATGTCCGCCAGAGGTGAGTGGGGACCAGGTGGGCGCCGTCCACCGACACGGGCGGGCCGAGCAGGTGCGGGAGGGCGGGAGCGCTGCGACAGCCGCGCCGGCCCCAGCCCGGCCTGAAACTTTGGCAGCAGATCCCGGGCTCCGGGCTGCCGGGGGCCGGGGGCGGGGGAAGGAAGCCCTCGCCTTGACCTTGATCCCTGGCTGTGGGCGAGCCCGAGGGCCGAGGTCGGCGCCCGGCTCACCTGTGCCCGCCGCGCGCCTGGGCTGGGAGGCGTGGGGGATGGGCTCGCGCTGGCTGCCCTGCCGGGAGCTGTGGAAGGGCTGGCCGGGAGGGAGGAAGAGGCATCTTTTCCTCCTTTCTAGTTACCATTTTGCAGCTTGGCTATGGAAGGAATCCAGAGCTTGATGCAGCACTATTTAAAGCTGCAGTGCTTACACCCCATTTAAAAAAAAAAAAAAAAGTAAATTCCCCACCTGTACTCCCCTCTGCATGAATATCCCCTTCCACTCCCCACCCATTTTCTTTCTGGAGTAAAACAATTACTGCAGGTGAAATGCGTGGAAGAAAAAAACACCAGAATTGCTTTTCAGGCAAGAATAAAGGGAATGTATTTCTTGCCATCTGGAGCCAGCGACGATGCGGGAGAGTGGGTTAGTCATAGCTCAGTGGCTGCTACTATGAGTGAAATATTAAAGAGATCAAGTCATTGTGCAGCCTGCGAGCAATGAAAATGAAGTGAATTAGTTGCTTTGCCATAAGCATTTAAGGAAAATATTGATTATTTTTAGAAAGTATATTTGCAAAGCAGTAAGTGCCACCCGGTTTGACACCCTGAAGGCAACCTGTAAGAGGCGTTGCAGAGTTATTATTTTTTAACTTCGAAGCTTTAACCCTGCTTTTTGGAAGGAGTTTAGGAATTTGATAACGTGTTGGATAATTAAGGGCTGCTTTTCAGAGTTCATCCTGGGGCATATAATGACTAGAGTAATCTCTATCCAGAATGTTTTAATTCCTTTTCAAGCAAGCTGATCTTTGTTGATGATTGCTCTGGCAACATGGTTGGTTGGATCTGTACCTAGCAATGGGGTGGAAAGGGCTTGGTGAAATGACAGAATTTATACTGTAGATACCAGGCTGCAGAGGTGACATGGGGCTCTGAGATACTACCTGTCTAATCATGCCTCATTATTGATGTATATTAGAGGAAGAAAAAAGAGCATGGAACAGAGAACACCATAAGGGACTTGGTGTGTATATGGATGGAATGGGAACAGTCTCTGAACTGTGTTCTAAGACTGAGGCTTTTGGGTGCTGACCACTATCCTAAGTACCACAAGGAACAATGGAGAATATGTCTTAGAAGTTGTAAATCTCTCTGAGGTCAGAGTCCACTTCTGATTCAACTTTGCACCACCCAAACCTCTTAGTGCAGAACCTTGCACACTGTAGAGGCCAAGTCACTATTAGGAATCGGTATGCCCGAGGAAGCGTCAAGTTCGTTAAGCAGTCACACCAATTTCACTTAGTCTCTGGCTCTTCCTATTCTGGGGACTCTGGGGTTTATCTTGGGATGCGAAATGAAGATGGTCCCAGAGATTCCGAGGGGCTCTAAGCCCTGGAATGGGGCTGAGTTCTCAAACATTTCTTCTTCAACCTAGTTTCAAGCAGGATGGTTGGGGTCAGCTAGAGACATGTCACTCAGTTGTCTTATTTCTCCTTCAAACTTCATGTTGGTAATCTTGCATTTAACAGTTTAAAGTCTAACTAATCTTGTAGAGAGAAAACACCTATAATAATAAATATCAGTTATTATATGTTTATTATGTGTCAGGTACTTTGCATGTATTACATTATTTAATCCTCACAATAACTCAATCAAGTAGATACTGTTATTATCTCCCCATTTTACAGATGAAGGAATTGAGGTTTTGAGAGATTATATAATTTGCCTGAGCTAAACAGTTGGTAAGTGGCAGATCCTGACTTTTACCCAAGTCTGTCTGATTCTGATCACATCCACTTTTTTTTACCACTTCTGTTATTAGTCCTTCAATATTGTAATAGACATTACCATCATTAATTTGCTAAGAAGAGAAAGAATGCCCTAGGCATGGCATTTCAAGGAAATAGCCTTGGTAAGTAACCTGGAATTCTCAATACATTTAGAAATATCTTGGTGTACATTTGGTAATGACAAAAGGCCACTGACACTAGATGTTGTTAATTTGATATTCCTAGTTTTTTTCTATTTCAGTGTTGAGAACCAGAACTTCCTAGATTTTATGAAAGACTGAGGGTTTTACCTATGTTTTTATGCAGTACTTTTATTTATGTGAAAAAAAATCCTAAAAGATTAATAGAATGCTTAGTCGTTACTGAATTGAGTTTGTCTAGAAAAGTGTATATTTTTGTCATTAATTCTTATAAAATATTTCAAAATTGTGGGCTTCACTATGGTGTTCCAATTCAGTTATCTGCTCTTGTTTGTACTCCTGAAGTGGAGATAAGCTTATAGGACCAGAAACTTAATGTGTCTACTTAGATACCCAATTTATCAAAGGAAGTTCTTCAGACCCTTGGAAAGATAAATGCTCTAGATTTTTTAAATGATCTCTGCTTATTTCTAATATCTCAGCTTATAGGTTATGGTAGGGATATAATAATAATAATTATTATTATTTTTAAGTTGAAAACAGCCAGGCACAGTGGCTCACGCCTATAATCCTAGCATTTGGGAGGCCAAGGCAGGTGGATCATGAGATCAGGAGTTTGAGACCAACCTGGCCAATATGGTGAAACCCTGTCTCTACTAAAAATACAAAAATTAGCCAGGGATGGTGGTGCGTGCCTGTAGTCCTAGCTACTCAAGAGGCTGATGCAGGAGAATCGCTTGAACCTGGGAGGTGGAGGTTGCAGTGAGCAGAGATTATGCCAAACAGAGCGAGACTCCATTTCAAACAAAAAAAGAAACGAAAGAAAGAACACGTTGAAAACAGGCCCCCTTAAGGGGGTACAGAAAGGAGACAGGGGTGGGGGCTGCCCACCTCAGTTCCATTTGCTTGACGTCTGTGTCCTTGTATCTCAGGTGAGCTCTCTGCCTACTTGTGAGGTTCCCCTGTTCAAGTCTTCAGTGGAATCACATGTTTGAGGCCTTGTGGGAGGTCAGCTGCACTGGAGTGCTGCCCGTGGCCTGGGCAGGACATTTCCCAGCAAGGGCCAGAGGAGTTACTGTGTGTTCAGTCTGAATCGAATGTCAGAGCTAGCCAGTAGGGCTTCATCCTCTAGGGGATCACTTTGCTTAGCAGATTAGGTCCTGAATAACTTGCTTATATTTTTTTAATTAAATGTTCCTGGTTGGTTAAAAAAGAAAGAAAAGACAACAATGAAATCAATTGGCCGGGTGCAGCGGCTAACGCCTGTAATCTCAACACTTTGGGAGGCTGAGGCGGGCGGATCACTTGAGGCCAGGAGTTCAAGAGCAGCCTGGCCAATGTGGTGAAATCCCATCTCTACTAAAAACACAAAAATTAGCCGGGTGTGGTGGTGCATGCCTGTAATCCCAGCTACTTGGGAGGCCGAGGCACATGAATTGCTGAGATTGCACCTCTGCACCCCAGTTTGGGTGACAGACTGAGACTATCTCAAAAAAACAAACAACAAAAAGAAAGTTGAATCTCATAAGCAAAGCAACTTTATTTTTAAAAATTTAATAGAAAAGTATTAAAATTCTGTTCAGTATTCAAACTAACAATTAAAAGCATTCTTTAATTTTATGATAGAGCAAGCTAAGACATTCCCATCTTGTGGTATGTTAGGAGACTCTCATCAAAGACTTGTAACTTGGTGTTTTATTTTTCTGCTAGAGACCAAAATGGATCCATCATATTTTGATTTTTGAGTTACCAGCTAGAGGAAATTATAAGACTTAGCTGAGTTTCCACACGTGGGGAGAATTGTCTCGGCAGCCTTTTAAAAATATAGATTCCCAGGCCTCATTCCAGATATAATGGTTCCTAAACACTAATGGTAGAGTCCCAACATATGTGAAAAGTGATTCTAAGGATCATTAAATTACAATGGGGTCCCATTATTGCGGAATCATAAGACTCATCTGGAGTATTTATCAAAGGTACTAATACCATGACTCTGCTTCAGATCTACTAAATCAAAATATTCAGGTTAGGGCTGGACATCTGCATTTTTAATAAGCCCCAGTTAATTCTCATGTACAAGCAGAATTGGGAGCCATTGAATTACAGCCTATTTCTTCTAATGCAGGGTCTGGATCATCCTGTAAGTTTCAAAAAAGCTACTTTTAAGTTATAAAAGTAATATGTTAAAATTCACTATCAGGCTGGGCATGGGGACTCACGCCTCTAATCCTGGGACTTTGGGAGGCCAAGGTGGGCAGATCACTTGAGGTCAAGAGTTCAAGACCAGCCTGGCCAACATGGTGAAACCCTGTCTCTACTGAAAAAAAAAAAAAAAACCTCAAAAATTAGGCAGGCATGGCATTGCACATTGGTAGTCTCAGCTACTTGGAGGCTGAGACAGGAGAATTGCTTGAACCTGGGATGTGGACATTGCAGTGAGCCAAGATCACACCACTGCACTCCAGCCTAGGCACCTGTCTCAAAAAAAAAATCATTATCAATGTATTAATACAACAAAACTATGTTAACAACATACCTATATAATATATTAAAATATTAAATTACAAATTAGTACAATATATTTAAGTTCAAACAGGCTGGAAGTATATAAAGTTAAAAATGAAAATCTCCTATTTTAAATCCTTTCCTATCGAATCCTCAGAATTGATGGCAAACAGTGCATCCCATAAATCCTTCCATACAGTTTCTATCTGGTTAGCTTTTGGTCCAATTCAGTAAATAGTAAATACATATACCATGCAAGACACATACAGAAAACAAGCGCTTTACAAAGAAGCAATCACTCGATGAAACTGCTCGTTTTTCTGAAGCTTGAGTCATGAGGAAAAAAGGCCCAGGTGTGTGTGGATAGATTCCATTGTGCTGGCTGCAGAAATGTTAGACCAGTTTTGCTAACTTTGTTTTCAGAACTTCCACGAAACTGGAAGCAACCTGACTGTTCATCCACTGGGGGAATGAGTAGACAGATTGTGGTGCATACGTGTGGACTATTACACAGTTATTAGAAAGAGTGAGTGAGATCCATATGCATTGGTCTGGAGTAATGGCTGTGATACATTGTTAAGTGAAAAGAGTGTGTTTTAGAATAAAATCGATGTCATATAGGATCCCAGTTTTGTAAACTGAGAAAAATCCCTCTATGTGCATATGTGTGTGTTCCATGAGCAGAGAAAAAAAATCGTAGAACAGTACACAACAAGCATTTAACAGTGGCTACCTCAAAGGTAAGGGTGAAGAGGGAAGGTAGTTGGCTTTTCTTTGGCTATATCTTTATGTTGTTTGGTAATAAGTAAGAGCAGCTTAATAGATTGAGAGAAAAATCCAATAAAGGAAAAATGTCCACTTTATCTGCATCATTCATTTCATTTATTAGAGTCAGGGACATAGATTTTTATTCATTTATTTGATGAACACTTATCGAATACTTGTTACATGCCAGTAATTAGTTAATAGGGCCCAGTATATACCCTCAAGAAGCTCACAGTTTTATGGGGAAGACAAATACACACATATTTATAAAAGGATATCCTGAGTGCAGAGAGAACAAGAACATATGGGATAGAGAGAATTACGGCAATACCAGAGAGAGGCATTGAGTTAGCTGTAGGTGCGACGTCCATATCAGGTGAGGCTTCTTAAAGAAAGTAGAGTTGTTTTCTTGGAGAATGAGTTGGACTTAGCCAGGTGGAAAAGAATAGGATAGAGGGAAGGCCTTTCCAAGAAAAGGGCATGAAAAGAAGTAGCATGGTGAGCACTGAACCTAGGAAGTGTGTTGCTGCCCGA
Source organism: Cheracebus regulus (assembly GCA_963574635.1). NCBI lineage: Eukaryota > Metazoa > Chordata > Mammalia > Primates > Pitheciidae > Cheracebus > Cheracebus regulus. The sequence continues at coordinate 102,376 of CAUYQU010075778.1, read as the reverse complement.
TGACATGTTTTTCAGGGAGAGGAGAAGCAGATCTCAGTGGAGTCGGGAGGTGAAGAGGCCACTTCGAGGAAAGGCTGAGGGTGTAGGGATTTTCACTGACAAGGGCTTGCAGTTCCAGAGCACAGTGGAAGGTTGTCAGTGGTGAGAGATTTGCAGCGAGAGGGAAGAAACAGGGGTGAGAAAAGGGATGAGAAGAGAGAGGAGGCCTCTGTCCTTCTCATGGCTGAGACTGCAGGAATGAGAGAGATGGTTGCGCATGACAAACTTGAAATATCCTAACTTTGGCATGAGAATTTGGTTGCAGACTGAGCTGAGAGTCCTGGGCAAGCTGAGGCGGAGAGGTTTTGGGGGCTGCCATCTGGACATGGCTTGTTCATGGGGTTGGGGCCAAGGTTAGAATGTGGGCAGAGGGATTATAGGAATCAGAACCACACTCTCTCTTTTTTTTTTTTCTTTCTGATTTCCTGAGCTGTGATGCCTACAGCAGGGCTTAAAATGTATTTGCTAGTTGATAAATGCGAGACTTCTCCTCCATTTCATTTTTCTTCTCTCTTACTTCTGCCGATCACTCTGGACCTCTTGTCCCAAGCATCACCCTAGCCTTTTCAGTTTCTTTCATGGTGATGTTGTAAAGATTAGTACATTAAGAGTTATTATTTGGTATGATATGGGGGCCATTTTTCTGGCATGTATCAACTGCAGTTTCTCCTCTCTTTGAGTTACAGGATTCCCAAGCAGTTTATTAAATCAAGGAAAGGAGAAAATATCTTTAAAAGCCATTTAAAGTTTAGCCATTATTAGTTTTAGTATTTAGTTTAGCCATTATTAGTTTTAGCCATTATTAGTTTTAGTATTTAATACCAAAATAGCAAAACACTACATTTCCTGGAAGTTCTTTTTTGCATTTAAAATAAATGGCTTTGATTCAACAAATAGATTTTTTTTTTTTTGCATGAGAGAAATCGTTTTGGACATCAATATCTCTCACATGTGGGAATGTCATATGTTTCAGCAAAGACTTCAGAAGGTTGAATTGTTCCCATATTGTATCTGTGAACTGCATTATGTTTCCTTTTTTTTAAATTTTTAGGACCTTGTATAGACAAGCTTGAGTTAATCACACTTCTCAGGTTATGGTTTACTATCATCATCAATCCATCAGGCCCTGCTCTTGTCTAATATACTGATTATTGTATATCCATTATTTAATTTCATTACCTTTTTGCCATGGGCAACTATTCTTATACATTTGATATATGTGTCCTTGAATTTGTAGTCAAACTAATTCTTAGACCAGTTCTTATACTTAGAGCTGTAAGCACTAAGTGTGTGTGTGTGTGTGTGTGTGTGTGTGTGTGTGTGTGTGTGTGTGTTTCAAGGAGAAATTTTCTCCTTATTGCGAATGAAATAGTAGTCAGTGGGGTTGTAATTTATGTTATATATAAAAGAGATTTGACAATTAAGAAAATATATGCTTTCTTCTCTTCCCTCCTCCCCAAAACAGAACTGGAAACCATTTATCTGAAAATTTTTTACAGCAAGCAAGAAAACCATATAATGGACAGTGTTGAACTCTTAATCACCCTTTCTTACTGAAATTCAATCAGCTAGTATTTATTGAACCTCTTTCTTAGAGCATCCAGATTAATTTCAAGTCCTATCTATTCCTGGGCTGAGGATGCTAATATGCTAATTAACGAAGTCATTTAACAAGTAGTTATTGAGCACTCTGCAGTAAGCATTGTCATGGTTTTGGGGTGGGAAAATCTTAAAGGACATTAGAATTTGTGGTTAATTGAGGTTGGGGCAAACGGACTGGTAGACATTTGTGGCTCACATTCAAATATATGTTTACATATACTATGTAAGTTATCATTCAACCTGGGGTGCTGCTATCTAGTACAAATGGTAAACCTGATGGGCTGCTGGGACAGCAGGTGTATATTGGGGCTATCCTAGGCAAATCGAGACTGCGGCCTTTCTACCTGGTAGTGTTTCTAGCCAGCATGCCTTATGGTGTCAGTGTATTCCTTGGCCTTAAAAGATCGACTTGATCAATAGCTGAATATCTGCCTGTAGTATTAGCTACTTTGTAGATGATCTACCTCAAAATTTAATCTTAAATCTTGGGCTGGCTATTTCCTGCCCTTCAATCCATTTTTGGGCTATTTTCCCAAATGGCAAGTTGGTATGCTGAGGTATAATTACTATCATAGACTAACAACAGAAAGTCAAATCAAAATAAAATTTTAGAATATTTGTTTTTTATGTTTTTGGTAATTCACGATTTTCTTCTATTGACATAAATTATCCAGAGACAACTATCATAAGAAAGAAATGCTTAGTGCTTTTGGGGCCTTCATCATCATGGAAATGGCTCTATTTTTTTTGGTTAATATGTTTCACAGAAGCTTTTACATGTATATCGGTTTACCTGTGGTTATCTTTGGACTCACAACCAACCTGATTTTATGACAATGTGCTAGAGATTTATCTTTTCCAGAATATTGTATGATTTTAATGGGAAAATTATCTAATTTGCATTTACCACCATAAGGAAATTGACCACTAAAAATTATTTTTGGATGGTAAATCCTTATTTAGTAGATGAATCTATAAAACCCTTTATATTATTGAGCCCTGCATTAAAATAAAAATGAAAGCAGTTGTGGGTCAAGCATGTAGGAGTGATTTGCTGATTGATTGGAGAGCATATTGCTTTAGTCCTTCGTTAGGTAATTTTTATACTTGCTTGTAGGAGGAAGAGCTGAACGTGCATAATTATTATTATTCACATTTGAAATAAACACAATTAGTCATTTCTTCTGTATGGTGTGTTCTTTCTCCAGCTCTTTAACATTACTGCTTTTGAGAATAATGTTAGATGGTATGTATATTATAAATGAAGAAACTTCACTTGTGTTAGGGTCAATTTTTAAATCGTTTTTCCTAAAGAAAATATCACATAATATATTTTTACTTTAGGCTGTGTCCAGGGTCTTTACTGATACTTTTCTTTCTAAACTTATTGGGAGTTCATTTAACAAACACCCACAACAGGGAAGCCACCAGAGAACTGAATGGTAACAATGGAGGGAAATGAGGACAATGAGGTAAACAGCTATTTCTGGCTTTTAGCTCCAAATAGGAATGAACAGAAGGAGAGGAGTCCCAGAGTCTGGGGAAAGGAGGGAGGGGACAGAGCCATAATTTTTAAAAGTCAAAATAATGTAGAAAAGAGGTTTGGGGTTGGCAATCTCTAATGGACTCCAGGGAGAATTTTTTTGTTCTTGTTGTTCTGTGTAAAACAAGGGAATCTTTATTTTGAGTCACTTAAGCATTGGGTGAGTAATGAGCATGGGCATTAGGGATGGGTGAGTTTTTTTCACCAGTTCCTTGTGACTACTTATTTTAGGAGAATCTATTCTGTGGCTAGATACTTTATATAAATTGTAGAATTGTTGTTGGCAAGAATGTATTAATTTATTCAGTTATTCCATAAGTATGAGTTGAACACCTGCTAAGTGTTCTAGGTGTTGGAGTGTGACAACCACTGGCCATGTAAACATGTGATAGGTGGTGTAAAGTACTGTGAAAAAAATAAAGAAGGGTAAGTAGAATAGAGAGAGTTAGAGAGGTGAGAGGGTGGGGAAGGTGCTATTGCATATGGGGCAATAATGGAAGACCTCTTTGATAAAGTGATGTTTCAGCAGAGACCTGAAGTGAGGGGTCAGGAAGATATCTGGTAAAGAGGTTTTAGGCAGTGAGATGAGCAAAGCCAAGGCCCTGAGAGCTGTCAGGACCAGCAGGCAGGCCTGTGTGGCTGGATCAGAAAGGACCGGGGAGAGATATGGAGATGAAGTCAGAGAGGTACTTGGGGGAAGAGGGTGTCCAGTTGGTCCCTGAGACTGCTGTGATGATTTGAATTTTTCCAAGTTAGATTGAGTGAGATAGGTGAAAGTTCTGAGCAGGGTAGTAGCATGATGCTGTGTAGTTTAAAAGGATCATTCAGTCAACATGTAGATGGTAAGGCAAGGGTGGAAGCAAGAAGACCAGTTAAGAGGCTACTGTAATGATCAAGATAAGAGAAGATGGTGGCTTGGAACAAATGGGAGGAGAGCAGCTGCTGAGAAGTTATTGGATTCTGAAAATATTCCCAAAGAACTGCTTCGAGGACTTGCTGATGAGTTGGCAACGTGAAGTAGAAGAAAGAGGGGAATCTTAGATACCTCCAGTTCTTTCAGCAACTGGGAGGACAGCATGTCATTTCTTGCAATGAGGAAGAGTATAGAAAGGAAAGGTTTGGGGAGGAAATCAAGCATTTTGGACATTTGAAATGTCTCTTAGCCTTCTATGAACATATTAATTATGCCTATTTTACAGATAGAGAAAATGAGGCATAGAGAAATGAAGAAACTCGCCTGAGATCGTCATCTAGCTAATAAGTGGGTGACCCAGGATTTAAAATTCAGGTCTCATTTATGCCAGAGGATGCTCTATTGACTGTTACAATGCTGCTGAAATACATACCAGGAAAAGAATCTATTTGTCATTTCTTAATTATTTATGGTTTCTCATTATGGGATAATTTTCTGCATTTTTAAACACGGTTTATGTTGAAGGAAGAAAAAATAAACCATGATCACATTATTCCAAATTCTACTATTTATCAACATTATCATTGTTAGCACTGCAAAAACACTACTGGAATATGAAGAGGCATACTCTATGATTGTGGCACTGAGTGCTTGCTGTGAGCCAGACTTAGGGAATCCTAGCTCTTTTCCTTATAGAGCTCCTAGAGCAATGAAGGTGAGGAACCTGTCTATGAAAGTTGCACTATAACGTGACCAGTGCTGTGATGGCGTTACATATAAGATGTTGCAGGAGAACAGAGGAAGGACACTGGGTGCATCCTGATTGGATATGGGGCCAAGGAAGTCTTTACAAACAAGTGATACTTAAATAGGGCCTTGAAGAACAAGTAGGATTTGCCAAATGGAGAAGTGGTTGAAAAGTATTCCAAGCACAGAAAATGGTGCTTGGAATTTTTAGAATTTATAAAATGGTAATTAAATATATTAAACATTAAGAACAAAACATCTGAAGTTAAATGTAACATGCAGACACAATATGAGGAACATTTTTAAACTATGCTGAGAAACATAAAATATTTAAGTCATTGGAGAAACATACTGGGCTCTTGGATAATAAAAGACACAGTATTGTAAAAATGTTCATTTCCCCTAAATCTCACCATAAGAGAAATAAAATTTCAATTAAAATGGCAACAAGGTCTGGTTTAGGGACATGGCAATATGATACTGTTATTCATTTTGCAAAATGAAACATATGAAATTCAAAAACAAATGAAGTATAATTAAGGGAGATTTGCCCTACCAGATAATAAAATGTATATTAAACTATATTAATTAAAAGAATTTAGTGTTGGAAAAAATTAGACAGCATAATGTCCAGTTATTGTATAATGAACTAATGCATATAAGCGAATTTATTTATAGTAAAGGTAGCTTTTAAAAATCAGTGTGAGAAGAAAGATCCCCAGTAATCGATGTTGGAGCAACTAGGTAACTGTTTAGTAAAGATAAATCTAGATCCTTTCCTTATTTCTTTTAGAACACACACACACACACACCCCAAATTCCTGGGGTTTAAATATTTAAGTGTAAAATAAACAAAACAATAGAAATCCTAGTTAAAAAAAATGGGTGAATTTATAACTGAGAGTGTCCCAACCCTCTAAACAGGATACAAAGCCTGAAAGGCATGAAATAAATGGTAGATACATTTAACTACACAAAAATAAGACTTCTAGGTGGCTAAAAAATACCACATTCAGCATTCTGGCTTGTGATTCTCACAAGGCCCCAGCAGAGCTGGCTTGAACCTGGCCCCCTGCCCCAGGACAATTAAGTCAGCAAATAACAGGGCAGAGGCACAGATAGGTGTGGGATATGACAAAGGTGCCTTCAGAAAGCTTGGCAGATAATTCGAGTGATAGTGTCATGACTTACCTGAGGACCTCACTGAAGTTTTACTCTCTGCACAAAGCAGGCCAGACAAGTAACTGAGGATGGTGTTCACTCATTCATTCCACAAAGGCGTAGAGCTTTTATTATTATCTTTCTTTCCACAAACAGGAGAGCTTTTAGCACCATATGCAAGGGATACAGGAATAAGTAAGGTATAGTCCCTGCCTCAGAGAGACCATGTTGGACCTCTGCTTAGTATCTGGAATGTTCAGAATGGAAAGGCATAGTCACTCCTTTTTTTTTTTTTTTTCCTGCCTTCTATAACAGCAGTCCCCAGCTTTTTTGGCACCAAGGACTGGTTTCGTGGAAGACAGCTTTTCCATGGACTGGGGTTGGGGGGGAATGGTTTCAGGACGAAACTGTCCTGCCTCAGAAGATCATCCAGCATTAGATGTCCATAAGGGGCCAACCTAGATCCCTTGCATGCACAGTTCACAGTAGGGTTTGTGCTCCCATGAGAATCTAATGCTGCCGCTGATGTGACAGGAGGTGGCGCGCAGGTGGTAATGCTTGCCTGCCTGCTGCTCACCTCCTGCTGTGTGGTGGCCCAGTTCCTAACGGGCCATGGACTGGCACTGGTCTGTGGCCCAGGGGTTGGGGGCCCCTGTTCCAGAACATTCACACTCCTTAGGGTAGCCTGGCCTGAGGTTTTTTGGACAGTTGTAGGAATGACGCATAGTTCTCAGTCATTTGCTGTCACTCACTCAAGAATGATACTGTCACACCTTTACCATAGGAAAAAGAAATGCATTGGTTTGCTCTGTTCCTGGGGAAACTTGAGATGGACTGCCTGCTGGAAAGGAGGATAAAGAATCACTTGGGCTGGACTAGACATGGCAGTTTAATTAACTCGTTTATCTCGACATTGTCTCTTTTCATAGCAAAGCTGCCTACAGTGATAAACACTAAGAGAAGGGTATTTATGTGCTGGTGTTCAGAACATTTGATTTAAGTGAGCATTTTTATTAGTGTTTCTTGGAGATTAGCCTGCCCTGGTTCTCTGAATTCCTTTGATTACATCAGAGCTTGCTTCGGAGGCAACCTTTTCCCTGATTCACTGTTAATGAACACACTTTGAACTTGGTCATTGTGTTCTTCCTCTGATAGCTATGTTTCTTCCCACCCATATTTTTTCATGTTAGCATCTAACACACTGAACTGTAGGGAGACATCTGTCTAGGCGGCCCCAGCCATGTCTAGACTGCATTCTGTGAAGTCAGGGACCAAATATTACATGTGTATTTCCAGAACATAGTCTACCCCAGGACCTGAAGTGGAGCAGATATTTAATAACAAAATATTAAAAGAATTGGGAGAACTGTTGCCATCTAAGAAATTCACAGTTTGCTGGAGCAGACAGACTTACGCAAAGGGTGAAGGGAGTAAGGATAGAAGGTGCTGTCCTACACATTTCTCAGTCCTTTCAGTTGAATTCTGCTAAGCTAGACATGACCTAGAAGTTCATTTCTTTATAGGTTTTTGCTCTCATAACTGACCAGAGGCTGGGCGCAGTGGCTCTTTTCTGTAATCTCAGCACTTTGGAAGGCCGAAGTAGGTGGATCACTTGAGGTCAGGAGTTCGAGACCAGCATGGCCAATATGGTGAAACCCCGTCTCTACTAAAAATACAAAAAAATTAGCTGGGTGTAGTGGCACGTGCCTGTAATCCCAGCTACTCGGGTGACTGAGGCAGGAGAATTGCTTGAACCTGGGAGGTGGAGGTCACAGTGACCCAAAATCATGCCATTGCACTCCAGCCTGGGTGACAGAGCAGGACTCCATCTCCAAAACAAACAAACAAACAAAAAAAAAACACAAAAAAACCAAATGGACAGAGACACAGTTGTGTGCTTTCAGCTTGGACAGTGCAGATTCTAACCATGTTCATCGTGTTCGTTGATGGGCTGAGTTCTTTATCCAAGTAGAATTTTTTTTTTTTTGAGATGGAGTTGCACACCTGTTGCCCAAGCTAGAGTGCAATGGTGTGATCTCAGCTCACTGCAACCTTCGCCTCCCAAGTTTAAGCAATTCTCCTGCCTCAGCCACCCGAGTAGCTGGAATTACAGGCGCACCACCATGCTCAGCTAATTTTGTATTTTTAGTAGAGACAGGGTTTCTCCATGTTGGTCAGGCTGGTCTTGAACTCCCGACCTCAGATGATCCTCCCACCTCAGCCTCCCAAAGTGCTGGAATTACAGACATCACTCATTTTTTATGACTGCATAGTGTTCAATCATATGGTTGTAGCATACTTGATTTAATAGTCCCTTGTTGATAGATACTTTGCTCATTTGTTTTTATAGACAATGCTGCACTGAAAATCTTTGTGCATCTATCTTGCGGTTTTTAGAGCATAGCCATAAGTGTTAGTCTATAACTTTTAATGAGCTTTGCTGGTGGTTCAGAAATAATGGAAAGTGAGCATGGTGCACAGAATTCCTCAAATGCCCCTCTGTGCCCTCTGTGGCCGTCTTGCCTTAGGCTCCCTTCCTGTGCCATCTCCTGTTTTGCTCCCATGTAGTCTCTGCCTTACTGGGAGCAGCTTATTTCTCCAGCACTATAAAATGTTATAAATGTTTCCTTTATTTCTACCAAGGGACGGACCACTTCTATACCAGAGAAAAAAGAATATTGACTCTCCCTCACTTCATTTAAAGCCAACCTCATTGCCTGTTACAGGATTAATTTTTTCCAGAATGATGGACAGCAAGAGATCTATGGCTTTTAGGTCAAAACAATCACAAAATAGACTGGTGCTGATATATTTCCCGAAGGCCAGATTATTTGTTCTTATTTACAGCCACTTGTTACCCTCAGTTAAGAAATGAAACCTGTTGCATGTGTATGTTCATTACAGCACTGTTCACAATAGCAAAGACATGGAATCAACCCAAATGCCCATCAATGATAGACTGGTTAAAGAAAATGTGCTACAAATACACCATGGAATACTATGCAGCCATAAAAAGGAATGAGATCATGTCCTTTTCAGGGACATGGATAGAGCTGGAAGCCATTATCCTCAGCAAACTATCTCAGGAACAAAAAACCAAATACTGCATGTTCTCACTTATAAGTGGGAGCTGAACAATGAGAATACATGGACACAGGGAGAGGAACAACACACACTGGGGCCTGTCAGTGGCTAGGGTAAGGGGAGGAAGAGCTTTGGGAAAACTAGCTGATGCATGGTGGGCTTAATACCTAGGTGATGTGTTGATAGATGCAGCAAACCACTGTGGCATACGTTTACCTATATAACAAACCTGCACATCCTACATGTGTACCCTGGAACTTAAAATAAAAATAAAAATAAATGAAACTTGAGAATTAATTCTTTTTAAGGTGAGTCCAGAGGTCCCTACTTAAAAATAATCAAAATGGCACATACTCTACAGGGACCAGTACATTGTAGCAGAGAGTTGGACAGAGTTAGGAGACTTGTGTTCTAGCTTGAGCTCTTCTCCTCAGCTGTGTGTCATGGACACACTATACAACAGAGTGCCCTCTGGGACCTCCATTCCCCATCCCCTAGTTCCACCTATGCCTTAGATGACCTCAGAAGACTCTTCTACTTACAAGGCCTGATACTAAAAATGAATTTCCAGATCGAATGACTCAATTTCACTTTGACTCAATTCCTGTAATGCTTCATTCATCTTGGCTAGAGTTCCAGGAGAGAGGAGAGAGACTGGCAGCCTCTTATGTATTGTTACTTGAGCAAAGGGGTTGGGGAAGGTGCTGGCTTCATCCTAAGTCATGGCTCAAAAGTTTTGGGCTATATCACTTTTGGCTTTCTAAGATGTGATTAAAAATGCACTCCTGATTTACTAGGAGAGTTTATGCAATTTCCAAGTAGCTTGTGATGGATTTTATATTCTCAAGCCAATGAAACGAAAAGTTTGTTAGTGAAAGAGAGCACTTGTAATAGTGTTCCTTCCATTTCCCCCCTGAGCATGCATGAGTTTGTTCGTTGTATGCCTTTTATTTATTTATTTATTTATTTGTTTGTTTATTTTATTTATTGAGGCGGAGTCTCACTGTGTTTCAGGCTGGAGTGCAATGGCACGATCTTGGCTCACTACAACCTCCACCTCCCAGGTTCAAATGATTCTCCTGCCTCAGCCTCCCAAGTAACTGGGACTACAGATGCATGACACCATGACTGGCTAATTTTTGTATTTTTAGTAGAAGCAGGGTTTCACTATGTTGACCAGGATGGTCTCGATCTCTTGACCTTGTGATCCGCCCGCCTTGGCCTCCCAAAGTGTTGTATGCCATTTTTAATGATGCTTGCGACATATTCTAGTTAGGGAGTTCAAACTTAAAAACTGACAGAGGGCCAATTTTCTCTTGGAGAGTGTTGTTTGATGTTCATTAAGTTTATTGAATGAATTTATTTAGAAACATTGGCTGATGAGACTTAATATAAGACTATAGTGTGTAATTTATAAAAGAATTTAAATTATATCTTTTATTTGTTTTTATTTATTTTTCTTTCTTTTTATCAGAATCCTAACTTCCTGAAAAATTATTTCTTTTGTGTAGAGTAGAAAGGACTAGAAAAATGTCAGTATCTTCTTTTTATCTTCCAATGCCTCCTAATGTTGTTTCTGGTACAAACAACTCCCAAACATTTTTTGGCAATGAGCAATGAGAAAATGGCAAAAATGAGAATTTTGGAAGTGAGGATTGCCTTTTTGTGTATTCATTCACATTCAAAGCAGCACTTGTTTATAGTTGTTTTTGACTTTGCAGTAAAGCATCAGTGACTGAATTTTTTTTCTTTCTCTTCCTTTTGCTAAATTTGTTAGTTAAGGTAGATTCTTCATTAAATACTTCAGTCTTCAGAATTTTGATAGGCAAATTATACAACATCCTACTCAATTAAGAAAAGGAATTATTAATAGAGAACTCAGGGGAAAATGCTCTTATACACTTATTGCCTGTTTTATAATAAACACAGTGATTTCTACTTTTGTATTATTGCAGGAAAAATGTTCTTTTTGAATATTTTGATATGAGATGTTAAATGAAATCTATAAAATAAGACTTTAATGTCTGTTAGGACAATTTCCTTAGAAAAAATATTTTTACTATCTTATTGTTCGACTAGGTCATAAAAAAGGGATGGCATTTAGCGGACACATATTTGTAAAATGCTGGGAGAAAGATGTTTTATAGGAAATTGTCATATGTAATATACTTTTAAAATTTAGTAGATTGCTTTCGGAGGTTATGAACATTGACAAATAGAGCCATGGCAGAAAGGATATATTCTATCCACCTTCGGCCTACTTGAGAATATTATCAACAACATTTTTACTTTCCTAACTTGTCCTTTTCAGATTTATTTCCTAGTGTTTCTTTGGGTTTTGCATTCTGCTTAAACTAGATTATTCATATATAAATACTTACTATGGAGAGTGTTTAAATTTACTTCTCTAAAGAAGGGTTGGTAATGATTCAATTAAGTTAAATGTATCACCACATAGCAGAAGCTCATAGTGAAGATAATTTGACAGGCTTGGTTTTATTTAGGGAGCAATATTTGTGGATACCGTTACCACCTGAATAGTAGGAACGGTATTCTTTTAGTCATCTCTGTATGCCTAACACCTAGTACATTCATTTCACAAATATTTATTAAGCACCTGCTGTTTTAGGAGCAGTAGCTGTAGCAGTGCACAAAACAGATTTATAAAAATGTCTTTGCCAATGGGAGTTTCTAGGCAGCTTATATTTGGAGTTACTTTTTTATTTATGTAAAAATTATATTTATGAAATCTAGGTAAAATACATAGCATATCAGAAAGTGATGAGGGCTATGGAGTAAACAAAGCAGGGACGGGGGATGGAGGCTCTGGGATGGGAGTGATCAGGGAAGGCTTCACTGAGAAGGTGACATTTAAACAAAGAGAAGAAGCAGAGAAAGTGAGCCATGGGAGTATCTGGGGTGAGAGCATTCTAGGCAGAGGGAAGAGCAATTGCAAAGGCCCTGAGTTGGGAATGTGCCTGGAGTGTTTAGGGCACAGCAAGGCCAGTAGGAGGGGAGGGCAGAGAGATGGTGGGGTGTGGGGAAGCGGTCATGTGCTATCTTGTGAATCACCTTGAGGACTTTGGCTTTTACTGAGTGACACAGCAACCAGTGGAGGGTGCTGAGCAGAGGAACCCACTTGGTTAAATGTTGACCTGAACAGAGTATCTCCTTAAGAAACCACGAGTACCCCTGATCTGTGGCTTTGGGCTTGTTTATATAGTATTGGTAATCTCTGGGTTTTGTGTGTGTGTGTGTGCGTGTGTGTGTGTGTGTATGGTTGTTTTAATCTGTGAATAACTACATGAATAAAACTTAGCTTTGTTAGAATTTGTAGCTAGCAAACGAAGAGTATATCCTGTACCATGGATCACTAATATTGTTGGAACAAGAAAGAAGCAAAGGTAGCCAGTGGATAATGGGCAGTTATTGTCGACCATCAGGCTTAGAGCACTTGATGTAGTCCAGAAGAATAAATACTAGAGGAAGGCAAACCCCTTCCTCTTCTGGCTTAAGAAAGGAAAAGCTGTGAAGTGAGATAAACACCCTCTGTATGTGTGACTAAGTTTAGAAAGCAAGGTGTCTGACGATAAATCATTATGTTTTCAGTATACTCATGAATTTTGGAATGGCTTATCGATTAAATTATTAGGCAGTCTTAATTCTAGCCTGTTATTTGAGCTAGAGATAAATCCCCTGGGACAGAGATTACGTGCAGGTATGTCTGCTGTCAAAAGCCTCAGCCACTGGCCAGGCAAGATGGATCATGGCTATAATCCCAGCAGTTTGGGAGGCCAAGGCAGAAGGATCCCTTGAAGCCAGGAGTCTGAGGCCAGCCTGGGCAACATAGCAACATAGTGAGACCCTGTCTCTACAAAACAATTTAAAAATAATATTAGCTGGGCATGGTGGTGGATGTCTGTAGTCCCAGCTACTAAGGAGGCTGAAGCAAGAGGGTTGCTAGAGCCAAGGAGTTTGAGGCTGCACTGAGCTGTAATCATGCCACTATACTCCAGTCTGGGTGATAGAGTAAGACCTCATCACAACAACAACAAAAATTATGTTGCCATCCTTGCATGGTATTTTGTGATATGCTCCAGGATGTCTTTATTTATTTATTTATTTATTTTTTGAAAGCAGGCAAAATGGAGGGAAGAAATGCATACACATCCAACAGAGCAGAGACAGGCACACATGGCAGACATGCCTTCTGAAGGCTTGGGGCTATATTAAAACAGGCACAGATAACATTTTCATTGTTGTCTTTGTGTCAGGCTCTGTATATCTGACAGTAGAAGCATACTTGCAGAATTGAACTGTACTCTTCATCCTGGGTCACTTTTGTATAGGTCACATATTGTAAGCTGGCCAACCATAGATGGTATCTAATTTCATGTCTGTTTACCATTATGTATGCTTTTTAAGAACTGAAAAATACTGGAGATAAATCTAGTCAGTCTGCTTCTCCAAACTTAGTTCATGAGTCCTATTAAAATGAGAATTATTCTTTTTCCTGAAGACAGCAAGGGCAAAAAAAAGAGAATTATTCAAACACACTTTGAATTATTGTTTGTGATTTTTTTGTGATTTTCCCCCCCATTCTTCTGGTGTTTCAGCGATTCAGATGTTATCATGCTATGGTTTTCAATGGCTTTTATTTTATTTTGAGATGGAGTCTCACTCTGTCACCCAGGCTGGAATGCAGTGGCCCTATCTCAGTTCACTGCAACCTCCACCTCCTGGGTTCAAGCGATTCTTATGCCTCAGCCTCCCGAATAGCTGGGATTACAGGTGCGTGCCACCGTGCCCAGCCTTCAGTGGCTTTTAAATAATTAATTTCATGTAATGCTCTTTATAGATTTTGAGAGCACATAAAGAAAGCATTTAGAATTGTAAACTGTGTCATTTGTATACATGCACAACTGTTGTCAGTATCACACCTGGCTCTCCCCTTTCTAGTCTATTCTGTGTATAACTGTCAAATCCATTTTCTATAGCTTGGCCTTGACCATGTGACTCCCCTATATAACAAAGCTCCCACAACTCCCCATTGCCTCTGGAATTACCTGCGGATTTTTCTGCCCTGGCATTCAGGGCTTTTTTGTGATCTGTACCAGGAGGGAAGAGATGAACTCTTTGGACACACGTACACATGAAGCAGAGCGGAAAGACATGCACACACAGCAGATACAACTTTTCTACCTGGCTGTGACTGCCTGGCTCCCCATGCGGAAAGCTTCCACGCCCTCGTGGCCTGTGGAGCTCCTCTAAATCCCTCAACCTCAGCATTTAGGGATGTTCATGGCCTGGATGGCCAACTTCACTTTTCTGTCTTTGGAACCTTTGCTTAAGTCAAGCTTGACCATTCATCTTTCCCAAACTGTGCTTTTGATTCTATTTCCACCTGGAATGCTGTTTTCTTCAATAATTTCTAACAAAATGGTGTCTGTTTTTTAAGGACCATCTTATAAGCTATAAAGACTTTTCCTTCTACACATCAAAGAAAACAATTAGCAGAGTAAAGAAATAGTCTATGATTTGGGAGAAAACACAAGTCATACAAAGGGGTTAATATCCAAAATAAGGGTTTATTATAACCCTTAATAAGGGTTTAATATCCAAAGTACACAAGGACCTCAAATAACTCTATAAACAGAAAAGAAAATCCAATTAAGAAATGGGTAAAAAAATATGAATAGACATTGCTCAAAAGAAGACATACAAATGACTAACAGATGCAGAATGCTCAACATCACTACTCATTAGGGAGATGCAGATTAAAACCACAATGAAATATCACCTCACACGTGTTAGAATAGCCATTATCAAAGAGATAAAAGATGAGCATTGGTGAGGAGGTAGAGAAAACCCTTTCTTGTATGCTGTTGGTGGAAATGAAAAGTCGTACAATGATTATAGAAAACAGTATGGAGGTTCCTCAAGAAACTAAAAATAAAATTACCATATGAACCAAAAGGATTTGAAATCACTATGTCAAAGAAATAGCAGCACTTCCATGGTCATTGCTATACTATTCACAATAGCCAAGTTATAGAATCAACCTAAGCCTTCATCAAGGGATGAATGAATAAAGACGTGTGGTGAATGTATTCAATAGAATACGATTTACCCTTAAAAAAGGAAGAAAGTCTGTCATATGCAACAACATGGATGGAATTGGAGAACATGATGCTAAGTGAAAGAAGCCAAATCCTGAAAAGCAAATACCACACATTCCTACTTATATGTGGAATCTAAAATAATCAAACTCATAGAAGCAGAGAGTAGAATGGTGATTACAGAGGCTAGGGTAGGGTAAGAGGAATGGGGAGATGATAGTCGTCAAAGGGTACAAAGCCCCAGGAATTTTTTTAGGTCAGTGGCAGAGCATGTGAATATAGCTAATTGAGTTCTGTACATTTGAATATTGCCAAGAAAGTAAATTTATAATGTTCTCATCACAAACAACATTAAATATTGAAGTGATAGATACGTTAATAGCTTAATTTAATCTTTCCACACTGTATTCAAATTTGTAACACCACTTGGTACCCAATAAGCATAAACAACTAGGATTTGCCTACATCTATGAGACCTTTTTCTTCTTTTGAGAGACCTTCTCTGTTGTTTTGGAGCCTCTCATCTTCAGTAATAATCTTCCTTGCATTTTTTTTTTTTTTTTGAGATGGAATCTTGCTCTGTCACCCAGGCTGGAGTCCAGCGGCACAATCTTGGCTCACTGCAACCTCCGCCTCCTGGGTTCAAGAGATTCTTCTGCCTCAGCCTCCCAAGTAGCTGGGACTACAGGCATGGGTCTACACCTGGCTAATTTTTTTGTATTTTTAGTGGAGATAGGGTTTCACTGTGTTAGCCGGGATGGTCTCGATCTCCTGACCTCATCATCTGCCTGCCTCGGCCTCCCAAAGTATTGGGATTACAGGCATGAGTCACTGTGCCTGGCTTTTCCTTGCATTATAGAGATTTATGTCCTGTTTTCATTATATTCTTGATATTTAGGATTTTTTTTTTTAAATACATAATCTTGCTTTTGTCACCCAGGCTGGAGTGCAATGGCACAATCTTGACTTACTGCAACCTCTGCCTCCTGGGTTCAAGCAATTCTCCTGCCTCAGCCTCCTGAGTAACTGGGATTATAGGTGTGAGCCACCACCATGGGGTTTTACCATGTTGGCCAGGGTGGTCTTGAATTCCTGACCTCAGGTGATCTGCCCACCTTGGCCTCCCAAAGTGCTGGGATTACTGGTGCGAGCCACTTCACTCGGCCAATTAGGAAATTTTTCTTTCTTTCTTTCTTTCTTTCTTTCTTTCTTTCTCTCTCTTTCTTTCTTTCTTTCTTTCTTTCTTTCTTTCTTTCTTTCTTTCTTTCTTTCTCTCTCTCTCTTTCTCTTTCTTTCTTTCTTTCTTTCTTTCTTTCTTTCTTTCTTTCTTTTTCTTTCTTTCTTTCTTTCTTTCTCTTTCTTTCTTTCTCTTTCTTTTCTTTCTGATGGAGTCTCACTCTGTCACCCAGACTGGAGTGCCAATGATGCGATCTCAGCTCACTGCAGCCTCTGCCTCCTGGGTTCCAGCGATTCTTCTACCTCAGCCTCCTGGGTAGCTGGGATTACAGGCACCCACCACACCTGGCTAGTTTTTGTATTTTCAGTAGAGATGGAGTTTTACCATGTTGGCCAGGCTGGTCTCGAACTACTGACCTCAGGTGATTGCTCACCTTGGCCTCCCAAAGTGCTAGGATTACAGACATAAGCCACCATGCCCAGGCTTTTAAGTTTTTTAAGCTACCGTTTTTTTTTTTTTAAGTTTTTAAGTTACTGTTTGTGGAGTCCTCACTATGTTTCAGGCAGGATAGCATTGTAGTTAAGAGAATAGAATCTTGTTCAGTGATGTAGAGGAAGGAGGGTGGTGACTTGGAGGAGGGCGGGGCAGTGGAAGAGGATAGGGCAGTAGAGGAGGGCAAGCAGACCAACTCATGACATATTTTAGAGGG
The DNA here is from genome assembly GCA_963574635.1 of Cheracebus regulus. Lineage (NCBI taxonomy): Eukaryota > Metazoa > Chordata > Mammalia > Primates > Pitheciidae > Cheracebus > Cheracebus regulus. The sequence continues at coordinate 85,282 of CAUYQU010075778.1, read as the reverse complement.
GGAATTGACAAGAATTGCTGGTGGAGTGGACAGAGACTGAAGGAGAGAGAAGGGAGGGTTGTGGTGCGGCTTCTCCCTATCTGGGTAGAAGGGGCAATAGTGAGAACAGATTTTGGAGTGGGAATAACTACAGGAGTTTTGTTTGCACATGCCAATTTGAGATGCCTCTGAGACATCCAAGGGCATGGTCAGGTCAGGTCAGCAATTGGACACCTGAGTCTCTATGTCAGGGCAGGGTCAAGGTGGGAGCTTTCAACGGGGAATTTGCCAGCTAGGAAGAGCATATAGATGGGACACGTTCTCTAAAAAGCAATGCTACCTCAAAATGGCACATTGCCTGGTGTCGCTTCATGCCCTGCCTGCTCCCATCCAATAGATAAAAACAGAAATTGACAATAAACATTAGAAATGTTATTATTTTTATTTATTTATTTTCCTTGAGACAGAGTCTCACTCTCTCATCCAGGCTGGAGCGCAGTGGCATGAACAAGGTTCACTGCAGCCTCAACCTTATGAACTCAAACAGTTTTCCTGCCTCAGCCTCCCGTGTAGCTGGGACCCCAGGCACAGGCCACCATGCCCAGCTAACATTTAGAAACTTTTATGGCAACTATAGCAAATGATCACTTTAATTTCACATGCCTTTGATTTCATTGTCTTGACAACTTGTCTTTTTTTTTTTTAATTGCATTTTACAGTAGTATCAGTCTGTGGTGGATTAGAAATTAAAGCAGTGCCTGGGTTCTTCTCCCCAGATGGTTGAGAAACACTGCTGTGAAGTTTAGAGACTGATCAGGAAAGGAAGAGATAGAATAGAGCCTCGGAATAAATGGCCAGTGAGATAGCAGGAAAGCCTTGATTTTCCTTTTACTGGAATCCAATCTAACTAAGTTTGAGGCTACCTCCAAAGCACAGGTGCTTCACTGCCATTTTATATTACCTTCTTCCCTAGAGAGTGTCCCCAGAATGAGGCCTGTGATATAACACCAACAGAACTGTGGTCCCATCACAAAACTTCTGCTTCTATGCTCAGGCCCTATCTCATGGTGTCCCAAGACGCTGCCATTACAGGCTGCATTCCTGGTGGTTTGTACAGAAATGAGACTCTTCTCCCCAACTTCTTGTCTCACTTTGTCTTGGATTCCCAGAGATGCCCTATATGTGCTTATATTTTGGAAAGTCCCTCCAGAAGGCAGCTTTTTTTTTCTTCTATATCAGCCCATCTTTTTATGAAGGTTAGACCTTGTACATGCAGCAAGGCTGGGAACCAGAGCCATCCTCTCGCCTGCATATCAACCCTTACCACGGAAGGTCTGTGATGGGGAACAGGAGGCAGCCGCAGCTGACAGCCTTGCTCAGCCAGGCCGAATCTTTAACAGAAACTCGAAGGTTTTCGTTTTTTAGATATACTATTGACTAACATAGTAACTTCCCCAGAAAAGTTTTGAAAGAGGAACAATGTGATTTTTAGGGGTTCAAGAACTCCTCATGCTTGAGAGAAGGAAATAAATAGAGAAGACACATAATGAAAATATTTAACTTGGACTGATTTAAAATTGTGTTTAAAAAACAAATTACTCCACAGAAAGATCCAAGATGGTTATATCTAATTTATGCAAGAAATTTGGCAGTGTGTCTGAATCTGGCAATTTAAACTTCAAAAAGTACAAGTGATTCTACTAGTGACCTTTAATTTTTCTGAGTTCCAAAATATAAACATCTTTAATAGTTAATTGAGTTAGTTACTCTGAGAGTTCTTCCATTTACTGAGGGCACATTGTCCAGAACCCTAATAATATCTTAGTTCATTGCCCCAGAATTCTATTGATTATTATGGGCAATAATCAATAGAATATAAACCATTAATTCTAGAAGCTATTCTAAATCTTCACTTTTAGGCAAATTACCTTGAAGTTGCTTTTTCTAGTTGCAATTCTGCTTTAACCATGTTAGTGCTACTACTTATACCCTCGAATATAACCCTAGTAATTTTAAAAGTATACTGCTTATTATTAGTAGTAGTGGTAATAATTACAAAAACAAACTAGCATTTGTTGAGATACAATATGCCAAGCAATGTTCTAAGACTTTTACACAGATTAACTGATTTAATCCTCACATCAGTCCTTGAGGTAGATAAGTTTTTATTTTTATTTTTTTGAGACAGAGGGCTTGCTCTGTCACCCAGGCTGGAGTGCAGTGACAATCTTGGCTCACTGCAACCTGCACCTCCTGAGTTCAAGTGATTCTTGTGCCTCAGCCTCCTGAGTAGCTGGGACTATAGGCATGTGCCACCACGCCCAGCTAATTTTTGTATTTTTAGTGAAGACAGGTTTCTCCAGGTTTGCCAGGCTGATATCAAACTTCTGGATTCAAGTGATCTGCCTGCCTTGGCTTCCCAAAGGGCTGGGATTCCAGGCATGAGCCACTGCAGCCAGCTGAGATAGATAATATTATTACTCCATTTGACTAATGAGGAAACCGCAGCACTCTAAAGTTAAGTCACTGAATCAGGAAGAGATTTGTTTTCTTATTCAACTTGCTGGTCTGGATATTCTGCCTGTGAAAGTAGGTGATATGAGGAGTGCAGATGATAATGTTTTTGTCTTTGTTTTGCCTATAAATGGTTGGAAATGAACTCAAATGATGCAGTGATGGGGCATAAAGGTCAATTGCATCTTCCCTCTTTTTTTTGTGTAGATGGAGTATCCAGAGTATACTGTTGGTCATTTTTAGTCATTAAAGAGACTTTGGCATTTTGCAGTTAACTAACTGCTTTTCTAATATTTAAAGTGAAATTAACACATAGCAATTAAAAATATCCAGAGTCTTTCAAGGGATACTTAATGGAGCCTTTACTTTATAATGCAAAATCTCAAAATAGATTACTTTTTTATTTATCTTAGAGTATTTGTATTTCATTAAAAGGAAGTCGGCTTTGAGAGTCAAAGCTAGATTTCTGCCAAAGTTAGCAAAATCTGTGAGAATTAAGGTCTGCTTTACACTAAAAATTCTTATTAAATATCTAAGTCTGTAAGGAATAGATTGTGTTTCATGTAATTGACAAAAAGGTAATTATTCTGTACTTATGTATTGTTATGGTTTTCCATAAACGACTCTCCATGTCTCTAGAAACTTCTACAGGATTCTTTTTATGACTGCATGACATTCCAATGAGTGAATGTACCATAATTTAAAGACATTGCCAACTTGTTTTCCACTAGGAATGTGTAATAGTGCCTTCACCACTTCTGGATTTTAACTTACAACAAACAATCTCTGTCAGTTATTTGTGGGGAACAAAAAGAATCTTATTATTTGAACTTGCAGCATTTTGATTAGTCATAAATCTGACCTTTATCCATATACTTCATTTTGTGAACTCCTTGATTTTTTTGAGGAGGGGTAGAGGGATAGGGGAATGTTCTTCCCTTTCTCTTACTAAAGATAATATCCATTTTTCTAACATATACATATTTCTTCTCAGTTATTGGAAGGTCTTTTGATTTTAGATCTAGTGCTCTTTTATTTCCTTCAAGGATTCATATTAAGAATAGGCCTATCAAGGTGTTATCTAGCAGAATTCTTTAGGGTGACTTGTAAGTACTATATCACTATGGTTAAATGGTTTCCGAAGTACTTAAGACAGTATCTTCCCTGATTTTCAGTCTATGTATCACCCCAGAGAACCAGAAAGAGAATTTGGTATTCTTTCTTTCTTTTCTTTCTTTCTTTCTTGCTTTCTTTTTTTTTTTTTTTTTTTTTGAGACCGGGTCTCACTCTGTTGCCCAGGCTAGAGTGCAGTGGTGCAATCTCAGCTCACTGCAACCTCTGCCTTCTGGGTTCAAGCAATTCTCCTGCCTCAGCCTCCCAAGTAGTTGGAATTACAGGCACATGCCATCACACCCAGCTAATTTTTGTATTTTTAGTAGAGATGGGGTTTCACCATGTTGGCCAGGCTGGTCTCGAACTCCTGACCTCAAGTGATCCTCCTGCCTCAGCCTTCTGAAGTGCTGAGATTACAGGCATGAGCCACTGAGCCCAGCCAACTTTTCATTATTTCTAAGGACTGCTTTCATATAGGCTCTGTCCAAGTTGCTATACCAAGTTACTATATCTAATATAGTATATATATATACTGTTGAAGATACTATATCTAATAGTCTCTGTGTTGCTATGTCAAATTGCTGTATCTCACTGGTACGGTACTAATTTTCCTGTAAATTTAAATGTTAGGCTGCAGCCACTTCCTTCCATAGCCACAATTTTCCATTTTGAGTCCCCTAGGAGGATGTGAAGGAGTTAGGATTTAATAATTCCCAGATTTCCTCCTGGGTAGAGTAAGAAAGATTTCCAAGGGAAGTGGTGGAAGTCCCCTACACAGTCCCAAGCAAAATTAAGAAAAAAAATTCCTAAGAGAATGTAGGGAAGGGGTGAAAAAGTTCAGCTTCAAATGTCTAGCCATCCATTTGTGTTAGTGTTCCTGCTTTTCTTGTGTGTAGCACATGCTGCAAGTATGAAAAGCTTAAAATGTCTGTTCTTTAAAGTCATTTTTATAACTAACAAATATGGGTCTTCTTAAAATCTTGAGGCACACACTAGCATTTCACAGACTTAGTTAAGAATCAGATCAATGCCATAGTAAACTATCATCTGCTATATTGTAAGAGACTCTCCATTTGTAGCCTAGACACACTCTTAGATACTTCTGCTGACAATTCTTTCTCTGTGTCTTATAATTGCACATTGTATGTTCAAATTAAGACTTAAAAATTGATGCCAACAGGTTTGCTGTCATTTAAGAAATGACTATCTTTATTCTTGGTGAAAGTAGGGATTCCATCTACTATACTCAAGGCCAGGACATTTATTCCTCCTTTTTACTTTACTTTTATTACTAGAAATATGCCCTAATAAGAAAAGAGCTTGGTTGAGCTTTCTTTAAGCCTTTTGGGCTGTTTTCAGTTTATTTTCTAGCATTGGAGCAAAGATGTAACATTGCCTAAATGCCAGTCAATTTGGCATTTAACCATCTGAATTAAAGTGAGAAATTGCTATATCCAATGGTTTCATGTTTTTGGAGGCAAAAAATATGTTTGATGTGTTCATTTGTTATGCAGTTTTTGTTTTCCAGATTCTGTGATTTAAAAAAAAAAAATCAAGAAATCACAATTAAAGCAATGCATATATGCTGGGAAATTAATATATATACATAATATATATACAATATATATATATATTGAATGGTATTAAGTTAAAAAAGAATTCAGCCCCAATGTCTCTGCATACCAGAATCAATACTTTTAAACAATGCTTTTGTTCTAGAGGGTAACACCTAAAAATCAACATTGTTCTTTCTTCATCTGTTAACTTCAGGCTCCTCACAGTGAAAGATAAAGATCAGCACACCTCTCTACTTCCACGTCTCCCAGCCCTCTTCCTCCTCCTTCTTCTATCAGCTCTGGATTCTAGAGACTCACTAGGATGTCAGACAGAGAATGTCCCTTGTTATTCCCAGCTTGTCTGTCACTCCACCTCTTGAGCTTCATCAGTCACTACTTTTACATAATTAAAATTTGCCATTTACATTTTCATGTTCTAATTAAGCTTGCCTTGCTTTGTCTATAGGCTAATTTCTAAACATTAGAAACTAGAGAAAGAAATGCAATCTGTGTCACCAAACCTGTAGTTTTTAAAAGAGAATGTTCAAAGCATTAAAATCAAATGGATTCTCTTTTCTTACATTCCAGTTACTTAAAATCACCACCTTTTGATTTGTTTCTATTCAGTTAATGACTTTCTTCTACTTCTCTTCCTGTTCTGGAGATTTTAAGTGCCTTTCCTTTTTTTTTTCTTTTTTTTTTCTGTGAGAAGAAGCAATACTTTCCACCCATATTACTATTTTAGCTTCTTCTTCTTTTTTTTTTTTGAGACAGAGTCTTGCTCTGTCTACAGGCTGGAGTGCAGTGGCACAATCTTGGCTCACTACAACTTCCGTCTCCCGAGTTCAAGTGATTCTCCTGCCTCAGCCTCCCGAGTAGCTGCAACTACAGGCATGTGCCACCATGCCCAGCTAATGTTTGTATTTTTAGCAGAGACAAGGTTTCACCATGTTGGCCAGGATAGTCTCGATCTTTTGACCTCATGATCCGCCCACTTCGGCCTCCCAAAGTGGTGGGATTACAGCCATGAGCCACCTCACCCGGCCTATTTTAGCTTCTTAATTTGTGCTATCATTTAAGGGAATAAGTTCCCTTATTTGTCTTGAATAGAGCATCCTCTTGTGCATCCTGATCACTCTAGAAAAACAAAAAGTCTATCTTTCCTTCCTCTACCCTCTAGCACTCCTGTTTTTTAAGTTGTGCTTCGGTTTCCATCTCTTATAGGTCTAACAAGGAGTTTATTAATGAAGCTGCCATTTTATTTGTTTCAGTTTTAAGCCACAGTAAAAGGTATCTTTTAAAGCATACGTGAGCTAGCAAAGACCCATTTCTAGTCACACTAAGTCATCAAAAGCTGTGGCCTATCTCTTGAGCTCTGTTTGGGTATTCTCTGTGGTTTTTCCTTTTAAAGCAGGAGAGTAAATGGATTTTGTCATTATTTTCTCTCTTTAATTTAATGACTACAAAGTATAAAGTGGCTGCTTTAGATCTTGTGCACATTTGCACATTTTGCCATGGATGTCCTATTTGGCTTTGGACAAGTTACTTTGTTTAGTTACCTGAATTTCTCCTATCTCTTCTCAGGAAAGCATCATTTTTTGATTTTTGAGATATAATTTACATATCTGCTGGGCACAGTGGCTCACACCTGTAATTTGAGCACTTTGAGAGGCCAAGGCAGGTGGATCACTTGAAGCCAGGCCAACATGGCAAAATCCCATCTCTACTAAAAATACAAAAAATTAGCCACCGTAGTCCCAGCTACTTGGAAGGCTGAGACATGAGAATCACAAACCTGGGAGGTGGACGTTGCTGTGAGCTAAGCTAGCACCACTGCACTCTAGCCTGGGTGACAGAGTGAGACCCTGTCAAAATAATAATAATAATAAATAATAATCATAACAACATTTATGTATCATAAATTTTACCCTTTAAGGCATACAATTTGATGGGTTTTAGTGAATTTTTTTGGTAAAAAAATTTAATATTCACAAAAGTAGTAGTAGGGTGAACATCCATATGTCCATCATCCAGAATGATCAGTTATAGTAGTGCCTTTTTTACTAGAGTGGTTCTGAGGCTGAACTGATGCTGGTGAAACATTATTTTACTTTGCGAATCTGCAAGAGAGAAATCATTCCTTTTTTGGCCACGATTTCCTAAGACCATACTCATTTGGAGCTCTTTGAATGTATTCTGTGTTAGGTTGCAACAGATTGAAAGATTTCTTTACTGGGTGGCTTTGAACATGCTCTGTTCTTAGTTCCTTTAGTACATCATCTTGTGGTGTGAGATAAAAATTCTTGAAAAATTTTAGTGATATTTGTACCCGTTGATCACACAACGTTAGAATCTTCCTTCAGTTGGGATAAGAACTCCACAGGATATGAGCAGGCCCATTTACAAGATCAGGATTTGGGGTCTGGAGGAGAGCAAGGTGCAGGTTAGGGTGGATTTGGAATTAGTGCTATCATTGTGTTGAAACCAAGAAGCCAGGAAGCACTGAGGGTGATGTCTCAAAGGTCAAGGTCAGAAAAGGCCTTGAGTTCAACCAGATGATTTGAAAAAGTGGTTCTCTGAAATTCTTTTTTTTTTATTTGTTGGTTTTTGAGATAGAGTCTTGCTGTGTTGCCTAGGCTGGAGTGCACTGGAACCATCTTTGCCCACTGCAACCTCTGCCTCCCAGTTTCAAGTGATTCTCATGCCTTAGCCTCCAGAGTATCTGGGATTACAGACGTGTGCCACCACGCCCAGCTAATTTTTGTGTTTTCAGTAGAGATGGGATTTTGTCATGTTGCCCAGGCTGGTTTTGAACTCTTGGCCTCAAGTGATCCCCCTGCCTCAGCCTCCCAAAGTGCTGGGATTATAGGTTTGAGCAACCATGCTGGGCCAGTTCTCCCAAATTCTGATCATAGCCTGTTTTCTGTCCCTCTTTTTTTTATTTCCTACTGCTGTTAACTGCCACAGCCCTACAGATGAATCTGCAGTGTGCCAGTGTGCCCTCTTCCTTCCAGAGTTCATAGGATGTTCAGCAATGCATACCTGTAAACTATTTCAGATAGATATAATTTAAAGCATGATTGCATTATGTTGGCTTTTAAAAAGCAGAAATATATGAAGTAATATTTCTGTCTACATGTTGGTCAGTAGATTTCAGAGCATTTTATGTTTTGGGACTACCCTGTCATATGTACTGCTAATCTCAATGTTGTTCCTGGATTCATGTTTAGGTAGCTGTCACTGGATGTACCATTTATATTTTTCCCAGTAGAAATATCTCCTTTATTATTTTTAAACAATGGTAACTGAATATGTATAATCATTGCTTTTATTGCTTTTTAAGTAGGGACTAAAATGGTAGCTTAGCATTGTTGTTTTTTAATATTCAACCCAGTCAGCCAATATAGTCATCTAATTCTTTGTCTCTGTTTGGATTGGCTTGATAATCAAATCCAGAATGGCAGTGAAAATTAAGTCACTATGGCCCATTTTATTATATTTTTATTTATGAGGTCTTTGCTTAATGCAAGCAGTAACTGTGTTAAATTTCATATCCTAGGGCCAGGCTCTTCTTTACAGGTGACAGATGGTATAATAGTGGACTTCAAAACCAATGCCTTCTGGTTCCTGGGGGGCACTTTAGGGTTATGGAAATGATTCTAGAAAAACATCACCACATGTCTAAATATCTATTACAGAAACTTTAGCTGTCTTTGGGGGTACATTACATAAAATCATTGCCTTACCAGCATATTTAGATGTCATATTGCTCCATAAATGGTGATGTGGGGAGATCTACTGGCCCTTCGAGGATATTTGGTCAGATATTTTGAGAATAATATAGAAATTTGTGATTACCTATTTATATTCTTTCACCTAGTCTCTTTAGTGAAAGAGGCACACATGCTATGTTGTAATATTTCTTTGACTATCATATTCCTGTTCCAGCTTTGTATAATAAATATAACTCTGACTTGACCACAACAACAGTTTGACTGAAACATTTTTCATGGTAAGACCTGCACAAAGACCAGGTGCAGTGGCTCACGCCTGTAATCCCAGTACTTTGGGAGGCCAAGGCAGGTGGATCACAAGGTCAAGAGATCGAGACCATCCTGGCCAACATGGTAAAACCCCATCTCTACTAAAAATACAAAAATTAGCTGGGCATAGTAGCATGCACCTGTAATCCCAGCTACTCAGAAGGCTGAGGCAGGAGAATCGCTTGAACCCAGGAGGTGGAGGTTGTAGTGAGCCAAGATCACACCACTGTACTCCAGCCTGTGTCACAGAGCAAGACTTTGTCTCAAACAACAACAACAACAACAACAAAAAAACAGCACATTTATTAACCAAAACCTAAAAACGATGGGTTTTTGCCAGTTGACTCTGAAATCCCTGGAACATATAGAAAGTAGAATTTTTTATTGTTGTTTATCTGTGTTCAAAGAAATAAAGGACATTTTACTAGAAGCCTATCTGTACTCTATTGCCCTACAGAATGAATACTCTTAGATACCTGAGGAAACCATTGCTATTTAGACTGAGACTCTTCATTATTAGCCCAGGCATCTGCCTGCCTTCCTCTCTTCATGTTATTCCCACTCTCTGAAACATATTACAGTAAGTAATCAGGGGCTCGTGCTAGCCTACTCAATTGGGGACTTCTTGAGATCAGGGACTCAAGAATCTATCTTGTCTTTGCAAACCTTTGAAATACCTAGAATTGCATTTTGTACATGGTAGAGGGGAAAAAAAAGAATCCCAAGGCTGTACTTGCTAACTTGCTGCATTTTATGTAGTCACATAAGCCCCTTTAAGTCCTTTCTGGAACCAGTGTAGGTAGCATGTTCTTACTTAAAAGTTATTCCAACCAAGAACTTTCCTACATTTACTTAATTATTAGGTATTTACTAAATCTATTTTGCGTACATTTACTTACTATTTACTAAGTTTTTGCTAGATGAAAGGCATTCTGTTGGATACTATGAGATACATTCCAAAGAAACCCGACCCTCAGGAAACTTACCATTTGGTTGTGAAGAAGATTTATCACTTTTGAAAATTCAATAATCCATATAAAGTCATCAGATGATGATTTGCTGCCAGGAGGAGTCATGTCATGGGCAGGAAAGCATACAACCTTATTATGTGCCCAGTGGTCTGGGAAGTCTTACTCCCCGAGGAATTGAGCTGGGTCTCAATGGATTGAAAGGATTTGGAAAAGAGAGGTGTGAGGAGGGCCTTCCAGAGAAGGAGGATTGGGAGAACAAAGTGTGAGAGTTAGGGTGGTTGAAGAAGTGTTTGGGAGAAATGGAAGGAAACCAATTTGACTAGAATGGAGACTTTGGGAGAGTGTCATTGGAGTAAGGTTAGAAAGCCGGGTTAGGACCACGTTATGGGGGGCATAAATGTGAGGTTATGGATTTAGCTGTGTAAACAGAAAACTATTTTGAAGGTTTTGAGCAAGAGAGTGCCATTATCTAAGTGGTATTTTAGGGAGATTTTGTGAAGAACCAGTTACAGGGTGAATTAGATTAGGTGACAAGGAGCTGGGGCAGGGAACAAAGGCAGGAAGACCAGTTAGAGTTACTGAATCCAGCTATTAAAGTTGCAAGATTCTGGCCAGGCATGGTGGCTCATGCCTGTAATCCCAGCACTTTGGAAGGCAAGGGGGACAGATCACCTGAGGTCAGGAGTTTGAGACCAGCTTGGCCAACATGCAAAACTGGTCTCAAACTGGCGAAACCTTGTCTCTACTAAAAATACAAAAATCAACCAGGCATGGTGGCGCATGCCTGTCATCCCAGCTATCTGGGAGGCTGAGGCAGGAGAATTGCTTGAACCTAGGAGGCAGAGGTTGCAGTGAGCCGAGATCGTGCCACTGCACTCCATCCAGTCTGGGCAACAGAGCAAGACTCCATCTCAAAACATAATAGTAATTTAAAAAAAAAAAGTTTCAAGGTCCTGAAATCTGGAGTTGTTGGTTAAAATACAAAAGAAGAATGAAATACCAGAAATGGTTTTATAGAACAAATCAGCAGTGGAGGAGTATGTTTCTGATACAGGTGGTATTTGGCAGATGTACCTGGTCTGCGACTTATTGGGAGCAAACACATCCTTTATCTAATTATACGAAGACTGAATTTGGATGTTGTAAATAGATTTCCCCAGGCACTACCTGTGTTCCTGGGTACTGAAGAAAATGGGGTGTGACATCTTGAAGGGTTTATCTCAGCAGGGTCCAGTTCAGAACATAAATAAATAACTTTAGCTCAGCATGCTGCAAGACGGCTGACTTTTTACATTGTTTAGCATGGCTGATTAAATTAATTTCAGAGACCAAACTTTAAATCTTCAAAGGGCATGTTTTGGCTTAGGGTACAGCATTACAGTAGCTGAATTACATATGCTCAAGCCACATGAGCATTAGGTTACTTTGTTCTAAAAAGCAATTTTTTTTTGGTCCTACTTTGTATTGCTAGAAAATTCAGTCAAAGGATTCAAATAGTTGCTGTTTTTCCTGTGGTCTTTAATTAGGACTCTGTTCCCTCTGTTCTTCTGCCCTAGCCCTATCAATCACCTATCACCTACTAGTTTACCTGATTCACACTGTACTATACCTGGCATCCCACCCAATCTTTCTAACTTACCAGTGGGATTGTGTCACTTCCTTGCTCAAAACCCATCTAAACAGTTTTGCTTACATAGCAAAGTCCAAATTCTGTAACTTTACACTCAGGGCCCTCCACAATGTAATCAAGCCACTTTTAGGATTAATAATACAGAATTAGTGATTCTGGCACATTCTTAATTATTATATTCATACTAGATGGACATAATAATGTAGAGGAGAGAATCTGAACATTAAATGAGGTTTATATCACCTGAAGTTCATTTGGAGCATGAGTCAATGCAAAAAATTCCCTTGTATATTTTGAGTTTTATCTTCTTTAGTTTTGTGTTTAATGATTATTTGTTACAGATATTCCCATGTATTAAAGTAATTTATGTAGTTGGCCTTTTCAGTGACTATGACTTCAAAATTAATTTATTAAACTTTTCCTTTTTTTCTAGAAATAATTGAAGGCAGTTTATAATGATGTACAAAAGATACCATGGTGGCATAACTAAAAGTAAGTGAGGCAGAAAAACACAGAGGTATAAATCTTTATGACCTTGGACTAGAAAATGATTTCTTAGCACAAGCAACCAAGGAAAAGATAAATAGAATAGACGTCATCAAAATCAGAGTCTTTTGTGCTTTAAATGACATTATCAATAAAGTGAAATTACAACATACAGAATGGGAGAAGATATTTGCAAATCTTGTATCTGATAAGGGTCTATTTTTCAGAATATATAAAGAACTGTTTTAACTCAACCAAAAAACCCACTGATAACCTAATTTTAAACTTTACAAAGGACTTGAATAGACCTTTCTGCAAAGAGATGTATAAATGACCAACAAGCACATGAAAAGATATTTAACATCGTTAGCCATTAGAAAAATGCAAATCAAACCCAAAGGATACCACTTCACACTCAGTAGGACAGTTATAATAATAATAATAATAATAATAATAATAATAATAATAATAAAAAGACAGAGGATAACAAGTGTTGATGAGAATATAGAGAAACTGGAACACTAATACATTGCTGGTAAGAATGTAAAATGGTGTGCCACTGTGGAGAGCAATTTGGTAATTCCTTAAAAAGTTAAATATAGAATGTGACCTAGCACTTCCACTCCAAGCTATATAACCAAGAGGGTTGAAAACACTATCTATGTTCTGGGTGTGGTGGCTCATGCCTGTAATCCCAGCACTTTGGGAGGCCAAGGTGGGCAGATCACTTGAGGTCAGGGGTTCAAGACCAGCCTGGCCAACATGGTGAGACCCTGTCTCTACTAAAAATATAAAAATTAGCCAGGCGTGGTGGTGCATGCCTGTAATCCTAGCTACTGGGGAGGCTGAGGCAGGAGAATTGCTTGAACCTAGGTGGTGGAGGTTGCAGTGAGCTGAGATCAGGCCACTGCACTCCAGCGTGGGCGACAGAGTGAAACTCTGTTTCCAAAAAACAAAACAAAACAAAACACACAGCCAGGTGCAGTGGCTCATGCTGGTAATCCCAGGACTTTGGGAGGCCTGGGCAGGTGGATCACCTGAGGTCAGAAGTTCCAGACCAGCCTGGCCAACATGGTGAAACCCTGTCTCTACTAAAAATACAAAAATTAGCTGGGCGTGGTGGTGGGCACCTGTAATCCCAGCTACTCGGGAGGCTGAAGCAGAAGAATTGCTTGAACCTGGGAGGGGGAGGTTGCAGTGAGCCGAGATCACACCATTGCACTTCAGCCTGGGCCACAGACAAAAACTCCGGCTCAAAAAAAAAAAAAGTCTATGCAAAAACTTGTACACAAATGTGTACAGCATTATCCATGACAGCCAAAATTGCAAACAACTCAAATATACATCTACTGGTGAATGGATAAACAAAATGTGGTATATCCATACAATGATATATTATTCAACAGCGAAAAGGAATTAAGTACTGCTTACGCATGCTATAATATGGATGGACCTTGAAAACACGCTAAGTCAAAGAGATCAACACCAAAGATCAGATATTGTGTGATTCTATTTATATGAAATATCTAGAATAGGTCAATGCTGAGAGACAGAAAGTAGACCAGTGGTTGCCATGGCCTGGGGTAGAGGGAATGAGGAATGACTGCAAATGGACACAGTTTCACTTTGGTGTGATGAACTATTACAGAATTAGGTAGTAATGATGGTTGCACAACTGTATGAACATACTAAAAACCACCGAATTGTACACTTTAAAAGGGTGAGTTGATATGTACATTCTATCTCAAAAACAAAGTAGGTGAGAAAGTTGAAACAATCATATAGATATATAATGGATTTAGGAATAAAACCAGTATTATTCTTTAAAGAACCATATGCTTGCTATTGGTTGGCTATGAACTTAGCTCTAATTTGTGTAATTTAGGGATCAGTTACATAATACATTGGTAGTTTCATTAAGACCAGTGGCTTCAGATTTGTCTTGGTGATTGATCATACCTTACTCAGCTATTCTTCTCTACGTGGAATTCTTTTTTTTGAGATGGAGTTTCATTCTGTCACCCAGGCTGGAGTGCAGTGGCACAATCTTGGCTAACTGCAACCTCTGCCTCCTAGGTTCAAGCCATTCTCCTGCCTCAGCCTTCTGAGTAGCTGGGATTACAGGTGTGTGTTACCACACCTGGCTAATTTTTGTATTTTTAGTAGAGCTGGGGTTTCATCATGTTGCCCAGTCTGGTCTGGAACTCCTGACTTTAAGGGATCCACCCGGTTTGGCCTCTCAAAGTGCTAAGATCACAGGCGTGAGCCACCATGTCCTGCTGCTACGTGGAATTCTGTACTTCATTCTAGGAAACAGCACTCCAGCTATTTATATTCCACATTTCCTTTTACAGAATAAATTACTTGTGTTCACGTTATTTCAGAAAAGAAATGTAACTGTATGTATGAAAAGTACAGCAGTTTTTGGGTAAAGAATGGAAAGCCACTGAATGAGGTTGATTTATTTGAATGAGATGAAAGTTAACTGACATAATAATACCCCTGTTCTCAAAATGTTTGTATTCTAGTGAATTGGCTTAAAGAATGAGAAAACTGTTATTTTTTTAATTGGCTTATGTTTTACCCAATAATTGTACTGGCCAAGCTGAATAACATGGCTTTTTATTAGCAGAATAGTAGACCACAGACAAAACTAATAGAACAGAGTTTTGCCTAGCAAACTTTAGTACCATCAGAACGTTGCCTTTTCCCTATTTCTCTTTTTCCTTTCCTTTTTTTTTTTTTTTTGAGTTGGAGTTTTGCTCTTATTGCCCAGGACTGGGGCAAGCTCGGCTCACTGCAACCTCTATTTCCCGGGTTTGAGCAATTCTCCTTCCTCAGCCTCCCGAGTAGCTGGGATTACAGGCATGTGCCACCAAACCCGGCTAATTTTTTCTTTCTTTCTTCTTCTTCTTCTTTTTTTTCAGTAGAGACAGAGTTTCACCATGTTGATCAGGCTGGTCTGGAACTCGTGATCTCATGATCTGCCCAACTCGACCTCCCAAAGTGCTGGGATTACAGTCATGAGCCACTGTGCCCAGCTGCCTTTTCTCTATTTCTCAAAAATGCAGTTGCACAGTCTCATTTTCTCAGTCATGGGTTTCAGAAACACCCTGGATTTGTCCAGATTCCATTCCTTACCCACGCCGTACAGGTTCCTGTGTTCTGTATCCTTAGGGCAGTCGTGGTCGTTCACAGTCAAAGACCTTAAACACTCACTCAGCGGCTTCTGTTTCAATTTGGGAATCGGACTGTGCAAATTACTTCCAAATTTGGCCCTTTGGGGTATTTTTATACTAAAGATAATTAGCTCTGATCATGAGAGACCCGAAGCCCTTAATCTTTTTAAAATAGAGTTTTCATTTCCCTGGAGCCTCAGAGTTTGATGGCATGGTCAGTGTGAGAACAGGATGGTGCTGCCAGGCTGAATGGAAGGGCCAGCATGCGTTGGAGCTTGGGGTGTATCCAGGCGTTTAAGCCTCTGGATGCAGAGTGTCATGGTGGAGAGCACTGGCTTTGGAGTCATTCTGCATTGGTATCTTGGCTGTGCTACTAGTTCACTGTGAGACCTTGGTCAAGTAATTTCCCTAGGCCTCACTTTCCTCATAAGAGCATGAGAGTGAAATGAGGATTAACGGAGTTAAAGCATGCAAGATGCTTAGCACAGTGCCTGTAACTTGACTACACAGAGTAAATGTTACTGTTGCAATAACTAGGAAGGTGCCTGCGTATGCTTAGTATATACTTGTTGAATGAATGAATGAATGCATGGATGGACTCCCAACTGGGTATTGGAAAACATTACTCCATGAGCACTTGAAAATGAAAAGTATTCAGAACATATAGAAAAGAACAGAAAAAGTATAATATGCCCCCTGCTATATAGAATGCTGCAGTTTTGCCATATTTCAGATTGTTTTAAGAAATAAAATATTACAAATACAGCTGAATTCTCCTACAGGCCCCTCCCAAATACCTTCAATCTCCTCTTCCCAGAGGTAATTGAATTTGGTGTTCTCACTATCATGCATTTAGAGTATTCTCACATATATATGTAAATGAACAATATACATCACAGCTTTGCACATTTTTACTCTGTATAAAAGCATCCACAGCTTGCTTTTTGTGATTTTCTGTTTTTTGTTTTTGGCTCACCATTATGTCTTTCAGATTAATTCATGTTGATACATGTTGCTATAGCTCACTCTTTTTAACTGTCTTATAGTATTTAATGACTATGTCATTATATATCCATTCTTGGCATTGATGGGTATTTAGATACTCCCTCCCTTCAATTTCTTGCTATTACAATAATAATACAATGAACATGCTTACATGTGTTGTCCTGATACAGCGTGCGTAAACAGAGAGGAGCTATTGGGGTTTGGGGTTTGTGCCTCTTTGCTTTTACTGGATATTAACATTTTCCTCTTCAAAGTGCCTTTGTGGGTTTATACTACCAACAGTGTAAGAGCGTTCCTGTTTCTCCACATATTTGTCAATGCTTGCCATTGCCAAGCTTGAGTATGCAAAATCTTACTTTTGTTTTAATGTTCCTTTTCCTGATTACTACTGAGTCTGAATAACACTTTTTTATATGTTCATGGTCATTTGTTTTTCCTCAGTTGTGAACTGACTATTAATATCTTTATCCATTTCCAATAGATTACTCTGTCTTTTAGAAATTGACTTGTAGGTGTTGTTTATAAATTCTGGATACTTATTCTTTGTTGTATATTTTATACATCTCCGGGTTTGCTTTTGTGGTGGCTGTTTTTGAACAGAAATTGTATGTATTTATTTATTTTTGAGACAGGGTCTTGCTCTGTTGCCCAGGCTGGAGTGCAGCGGTGTGATCATGGCTCACTGTAGCCTCGACTTCCCGGATAGCTAGAACTACAGACATGAGCTACCATGCCTGACTAACTTTTGCGTCTTTTGTAGAGATGGGGTTTTCTCCATGTTGCCCAGGCTGGTCTCAAACTCCTGGGCTCAAGGGATCTACCCACCTTGGCCTCCCAAAGTGCCAGATTACAGGCATGGGACATTACACCCAACCAGAAATTTTAAATTTTAAGGTAGCCAATTTTATTAAATATTTTCTTTATGATTTGAGTTTTTTGATCCCTGCTTAAGACATTCATTAAAGCTATTCTGTATTCTCTTCTGAAAGTTTCAGTTTGGCTTTTTTAATGCATTTGGAATTTGTTTGTATATTGTAAAGTGGTTATCTAGGCTTTTTTCTATGATGTGGGCAATCCATTGATAAGAGACCACTTTATTTAACATTGGGAAAATTCTTAATTTATGGATGACTGAGAAATACTTTTTTGCATTTGTTCCACATCTTCTTAAATATCATATTCTACTCTTTGGATACTGTATCAAGACATAAACAGAAACTTTGAATTATCACTTGAAATTTTATCTTGTTCCTAAGGTGAAACGATTCTTTCTTGGCGAAGGCTTTTTAGGCATTTGTTTGTTTTGCAGGTGACACCATGCGTTTATCTTTGGATGCTAGCAGACTCCCTTAAGAAAGGGTGGCAAGGAGATGAAATGAGCCTATTGATTTGTTTATGCTTTGGTGCATGTCGGCTTTCCAAAGGAAGGCAAAGGTTTTGATGATGTCATTTTGAGATTCTGTACAATTCTTTGGCTTGCTTTATTGATATTCTTTGTATGAGTTCACACTGTACACTGTTTCTGCAAGATAGACCAAGTTGAATTGCTCTAACTCACTAATATATATAAATGTATGTCCCTACCCAAATGTCATGTTGAAATGTAATCCCCAGTGTTGAAGGTAGGGCCTGGTGGGAGGTAGTTAGATCATAGGGGCAGATTCTCACGATGGTTTAGCATCCCCTGGGTGCTTTTTTGTTGATGTGTTGTTTTTTGTTCTGAGATGGAGTTTCACGCTTGTTGCCCAGGCTGGAGTGCAGTGGTGTGATCTTGGCTCACTGCAACTTCCACCACCCAGACCAAGCGATTCTCCTGCCTCTGCCTCCCAAGTAGCTGGGATTACAGATGCCTGCCACCATGCCCAGCTATTTTTTTTGTATTTTTAGTAGAGACGGGGTTTCGCCATGTTGGTCAGGCTGGTCTGGAACTCCTGACCTCAGGTAATCCACTGAGTGCTGTCCTTGCGATAGTGGTGAGTGAATTATGCTATCTCTGGTTGTTTAAAATCTCCCCCAGCCTCCCTTTCTCCTGCTTTTGCCATGTGATGTGCCTTTTCCTTCCTGCTTTGCCTTATATCATAGTTGGAAGCTTCCTGAAGCGTCCCTAGAAGCAGATGCCACTATGCTTCCTGTATAGCCTGTAGAACTTTGAGCCAATTAAATCTCTTTTCTTTATAAACTACCCAGTCTTGGGTGTTTCTCTGTCTGTAGCAATGCAAGAATGGCCTAATACACTCACAAAAACTTTTTGCTCGCTGGCAAAATTGAACATTTTGGTGAAAACTGCTTTACTTAGATTCGTTTTGTAAAAACAAATTTCTAAAGCTATTCTCTAAAACTTTTCACAAATCATATACTCATATTTTTTGGAGGTATAAATAACAATTATTATTAGTTTCATAAAAATATAGAAATGTTTTTAAAATGAATTTGAATTCAAGTACACAAGGCCAGGCATGGTAGCTCATGCCTGTAATCCTAGCACTTTGGAAGACCAAATCGGGAGGATCACTTGAACCCAGGGGTTCAAGACCAGCCTGGACCACATAGCAAGACCCCGTCCCTACAAAAAATAGAATACAATTCGCTGGGCGTTGTGGTGCGCACCGCACTTGTAGTCCCAGCTGCTCTGAGATGCTGTGGCAGGAAGATCGCTTGAGTCTGAGAGGTTGAGGCTGTGGTGAGCTGTGATTGCACCAATGAGCCCCAGCATAGACAACAGAGGAAGTACACACACCCACACATTTTATGTATGTATGTATTATGGTGGTGCAAAAGTCATTGCAGTTTCTGCCGTTCAATTGCATTGAGATCTATTACATTGAATGGCAGAAACTACAATTACTTTTGCACCAACCTAATATCTACATAGCTCCCATCTGAATGTTTCTTGCAGAGACTTCCTCCTTTCCTAACTCCCAGTGCATCTCCTCAATTTCTTTGTGCTCTTGTAGTCTTCTTGGTATTCTTCCAGAAGAAATACACTTCATTTCTCCAAAGCGATCATACTCTACACACCATTTTGTGCTTTGTTTTTTGAATTCTATAATCTCCCTTTGGGTTTTGTCACACTGGCACATACAGATATGCTGGGTCCTTGTTAATAAATATGAATTTATTGCATGGATGGTGTACAGTTTATAAAAACCAGCTGCACGTTTCCTGCTAATGGATATTTTGGTGTTTCTAGGATTTTGTCTCTGTCTCTGTTTCTTCCTTGGTTTTGGTGTTTACAAACTGTGCTGTAGAAAACATCCTTGTACATACATCTGTGGCCTATTTTTGCTGGTATAACCACCAGGTAAACTGCTAGTTGTGGAATTTGTTAGTTCACAAATTATGTTGCTCTTTAAATTTGGAGGGATATTGATCAATTTTAAAATTGGAGGTTTTAAAAATACATTATTAAATGCTAGTTCTGGAGTGAAGGCCTGATGCTTGTTGAGGAAGCTTTCCTTTCCCTTTCTAAAAATGGTATTAAATTGGCCAGGCATGGTGGCTCATGCCTGTAATCCCAGCACTTTGGGAGGCTGAGGCAGGCAGATTGCTGGAGCTCAGGAGTTTGCGACCAGCCTAGGCAACATGGTGAAACCCCATCTATAGTAAAATACAAAAAATTAGCTGGGCATGGCAGCGTATGCCTGTAATCTCAGTTACTCAGGAGGCTGAGGCAGGAGAATCACTTGAACCCAGGAGGCAGATGTTGCAGTGAGCTGAGATCACACCACTGCACTCCAGCCTGGGTGACAGAGTGAGACTTTGTCTCAAAAAAAAAATGGTATTAAACTATTTTGTATGGCTGGGGATGGAAGGAGAGAAGAGAAAAGAGAATCATCATTTTATCTGTTTAAATTAATTCTTTTAATTTAATGTACTGCACGTGGCTATAAGAGAATAAGCAGGCCTGTTTACCGCCTGAAGCAAGGCAGATGTTGAGCATCCAGTGGCTCTCCCTGGTGTGGTCAAGGAGCACCCTGCAGCCAACTCACCTATTTCCCCTGCGTGGGGAAACTACACAAGCTGCCCCCTGCCTCATAGCCTTCTTTGAGTTGCTCCTTAGGGCCGGACAGTTCAGGTGAGGGCCTGGCCCTTGAGCAGTCTTTGTGAAAGGTGCCTGCTGTCCTCAGGTGAGGAAGGCAGGACTTCTCAGAGCTCTCCTGGCCTGCTCTTTTATTAGGGTGGGGCCATCCTCACCTTGGAAGGCCTTGAAAGAATTAATTACAAAATAGATACCTTTCAGTAGAGCTTCTAGGGAATGATGGGAAGGAGATGGGATGAGGGAGAGAGCATGTGGGAAGTAGAAAAGTAGAAAAATTCCTTTTTAAAGTTTCCTTTCTTGTCCCAATAATAAATTATAAGCATGCTGATAACTCTTTGTTAAGCCCTATCCTATGTAGATGTTAGAATTACAGGCACATAGTATATTCTATGTCCTTGTACTTTAACCAAAATATCTGTGCTGGACCTGCTCATAGGCATGTCCCAGCTCTCCATTGCTTTTACCTGTTAAGAAAAGTTTTAAGTTGTTAGCCAATCGGCTTTTAGTTTAGATTGTCAGGTCTGGCTCCAGCCAACGGAGATCAGACACAGCCGTAAGGATGATCCCAAATGTATAAGGGATACATTTGTGTGTTTTCCTTTGTTCATTTTATTCTCATGGCAAGATGGCTAGTGAGAGTACCCTTCCTGAAGTCCAGGAAGTAAAAATTGTGTTGCTGAAAAATCCTTTGTCTCAGTGCGAATTTTTCTTTATAGCACCGAGTATCTATTTCCAACAGAGCAGCTTGGGCAAGACAGGGTGACTCTCAGGGCAGGCCTTGTGCAAGGGAATCTCCATTGCCAAAGACAACTTTGCCTATTTCATGGCCTTAGGCAGAAACAAGAGAGGCTGAGTTTCCCTAATTTCAGGAATTCCTTACTTCCATAAATGTGGCAATGACAGTGAGGATAGTTCTCATTTGAGAGCCTTCATAGTCTTGCTTGTACTTAATCTGCATTTTCTCTTAATCCTCGAAGTGGCCGCGTTTCACAGAGAAACTGAGGCCCAAAGAAATTAGGCAACTTACTCAAGAATGAACCCCAAGTATGTGGCAGAACTGAGGACCACTCTGAGTCTCTCTTTACAGGCTCTTTCTATTGCACAATAATAATGAATGTGCAATGTAAACATCATCAATCACTTTCCAGATATAAAATGAGGAAGCTTCTTTTTTAATAAAGCAACTGAAATTTTGGAGTAGAGGCAATCATAATTGTTAACAGAACGTTTTCATAAATAGGTAAAATCATGACTCTCCTGCAGATATCAAAATGAACATATGTCAAAGGTTTTATCTTACTCCTTCACCAATGAGGGAGCCATGCAGATGTTATAACCAGTTCAGAAGAGAATTGAAAAACATACATTTCTAGATCACAATATTGAAATGAATATGTAAATGGAGGCAAACTGATTTTTCCAGAGGGTGGGAGGAAAGATAATTGAATCTCTACTAGGCAAGACAAAGACTGCATATTTATAAGTTAGTTACCTACACTATAAGGAGGTACTAAAGAGCTCACAGTGAACAGGGCTAGAATCAGATAACCCTGAAGTGTGTGCTGTTTGTAGACAAGGCGTAGTTTTCTGCTGAACCACAAATTATTGCCGGTCAACTAATGTAGTCATGTCAGGCAGGCTGCAAAAGCAGTGAAAAGTGCTGGCATGTTAGGGGGTGGAGAGGAGGAGGATGGGCGAGAGACAGCCAATAATAGATTGATGACATTTTGCAAGGTTTTGTCAAGTTCAAGGTGCATTCTGACCTTTCCCCTCAGCCCTTTGATGCTGGCCTGGCTCAGCGCTCCCAGTATAATCCCACCTAAATTTGTCCTCCGAGGTAGTAGCCCGTGCTTTTATTGATTCCCTTTTCAGCCACTGAAATTTCACTGCCCCATTATTCCATTTACAAAGAGCCCAGACTTTGGCCAGGTTACAGATTCCTCTCTTAGGTAAGCTGAGGATATTTGCAGGGGCCTGTCCCTCTATTATGGTATGTCCCTTCCAGCACCCATAGCTGTCCTCTGACCACTGCACATTGAGGCTCTGGTCCTCTCCTAAGCCTGCCTCCCCTGGCTATTCCTGTGCTTTGATTCTGTCAATTTCTCTCCCTCACCAAAATCGGATCAGGCACTTAGGTTTGAATAAGCAAATCCATGCCCTGGTATGCATTCATTTATTCAACAGAGATCTGTTGTGCTGCTCTGTGGCTGTGCACTGAGCTAGGTGCTGGAGGTACAATAGCTTGGGAAGGAATTCCTGGTCTACTGGTGAAACAGACATGTAAATAATCATTACAGTACAATATGCTCAGTCTGCAGTTGAGCTATATATACATCCAGCCATGATTACGAAGGAAGTAGTAGCCCAGCTTGAGCTGGGTGTTTGAAAAAAATTATCTAGCTTAAAATCTCATTGAGCTGGTCTAAGGAAGCATGAGTGGGATTTTGCCAGAAAAGAGGGGAAAAAGGGAAAAGAACCATCCAGGTGCCAAGTCCTCTTGCCTCGCCAGCTAGTGGCACTCATGCATCTGCATCTGCCCAGGCAGGGACAAATCATTACCTGCTTAGAGTGACTTTTTTGGGCACCAGTGGGACTCCTATAAGCAAATGCTTGGAGACAAAGAAACACCAGGAAAACAAATGTTCTTCCTCACTTTGTCCCTTAAAATGTATGCATGTATATGTGTTTGTGGGTGTATATGTAAATATGACATAGAAACTAGGTAAATGAAGACAATTTTGCTTCTTAATTAAGGCTAATTGTTTGATTTAGAAGTTCCGATATCTAGCATTTATTTTAAACTATGACTAGACATGTGATATGGTTTGGATTTGTGTTCCCACCCAAATCTCATTTTGAATCGTATTCCTCAATGTTGGAGGAGGGGCCTGGTGGGAGGTGATTGGATCATGGGGACAGATTTCTTCCTGGCTGTTCTTGTGATAGTCAATGAGTTCTCACGAGATCTGGTTGTTTAAAAGTTGCATCACCTCTCCCTTCTCTTCCTCCTTCTCTGACCATGTGAAAACGTGCCTGCTTCCCCTTTGCCTTCTGCCATAGTTGTAAGTTTTCATGAGGCCTCCGCAGACATGCTTCTTGTAAAACTTATGGAAACCTATGGAACCATGAGCCAATTAAACCTCTTTTCATTATAAATGATCATTTCCTTATAAACTATATCACATGTCTAGTCACATTTTAAAATAATATTTCAGAGATCTAAACTTATAAATCAAGCCATTACCCTTAAGAAATAAAATTGTCTTATTTATCCAGTTTCCATGTCATATTTACACATACACACGCAAACACACATACATGCACACATTTTAAGGAACAAGGTAAGGAAGAAAATTTGTTTTCCTGGTGTTTCTTTTCCCCCAAGCCTTTGCTTATAGAAATCCCACTGGTGCCCCCCAAAAAGCCTCTCAGGTATTTCTTTATAGCAGTACAAGAACAGACTAATACAACATGGAACTTTGATTAGAAGACTTAAAAAGTATCTGCTTGGCTGGGCGTGGTGGCTCACTCACTCACTACTGTAATCCCAGCACTTTGGGAGGCAAAGGCAGGTGGATTACCCGAGGTCAGGAGTTCAAGACCAGCCTGGCCAACATGGTGAAATCCTGCCTCTACTAAAAATACAAAAATCAGCCAGGTATGGTGGCGGGTGCCTATAATTCCAGCTACTTGGGAGGCTGAGACAGGATAATCACTTTAACCTGGGAGGTGGAGGTTGCAGTAAGCTGAGATTGTGACACTGTACTTTAGCCTGTGTGACAGAGGAAGACTCTGTCTCAAAAAATAAAAAAATATCTGCTCATGTCATTTAGCTGTTCTCAGGGCCTGCTTGCCCATTCACCAAGGATGCCCCTCCAAACTGATATGTCTGGGAACAGCAGGGAGCGATCACCCGGGAACCTCCTTAGACATACGTGCTCACAAGGCCCTGCTGGTCAAGCTGAGTCTTAGGCTGTCATCCAGGAGCTGTGAAAGGACTTATTCCTGAGGCCGAGATTTCCTTGTGCTGCCTCCATTCCCAGAGGTGAAGCTCACCTGTCAGGGAGTTACTGCTAACTAAAGAAACTGCCCCTAGAGGGATCACGCCAGTAACGTGCTTAGAAAAAAAACACAGTTAATCCTCCAGTGCCACCAAACTAGACTTTGAAAAGCTACTCGATCTATTAATAAACAGTGTGGCAGCCTTCCTTATCTCAAGTGAGCACAAGTGACAACTAGTTTCCAGGTCAGGCGTTTATGCAGTAATCAGTGACAATTGATGTTAGCTAGATTTACCAGGTGTGCTGACCCTGGCTCAGGATCCTTGACAGCAAAGTAGGGACTGGGGTCTCAGACCTTCTGGGTTTGGTGTTAAGCCACTGCTGGGAATAACTTCTTTATTTAGACACTATAAGTTATACTTGCTTGTTTATTTGCACAGCTGGAGTGGTAAAGATCAAAAGTAAGTGGCAGGCAAATGTCTGACATTGAACGTGAGGATGGTGCTTGGTGGTTCATGTTGTATAGAAGCAGATTTGGTTGTCTTATTTTCTTTAAGACTGTTTTTATGCTTGCTGTTTTTTATTTCAATGTATTTTTCCCTGTCTTGCTATCCCCATAGTTGATCCTGGCTAAAAAATATCAACGAGGAGAATTCAGGATTATGATTCAAAGGATACTAGAAGTCATTCCTTCCCAAAGATCTCTCTCCACATTTTCTCATTGGCCAGAGTAGCCTGTGGATCTCCTAGGAGTCCTGTGAAAATATGTTTCTTCAACAGATGCTGGCAAGGCTACGGAGAAATAGGAACACTTTTACACTGTTGACAGGAATGTAAATTAGTTCAACCATTGTGGAAGACAGTGTGGCGATTCCTCAAAGACCTAGAATCAGAAATACCATTTGATTCAACAATCCCATTACTGGTTATATACCCAAAGGAACATAAATCATTCTGTTATAAAGATAAATGTACATGTATGTTCATGGCAATACTCTTCCCAATAGCAAAGACATGGAATCAAGCCAGTTGCCCATCAGTGATAGACTAGATAAAGAAAATGTGGTACATACACATCATGGAATATTATACAGCCATAAAAAGGAATGGGATCATGTCCTTTGCAGGGACATGGATAGAGTTGGAAGCCATTATCCTCAGCAAACTGATGCAGGAACAGAAAACCAAATACTGCATGTTCTCACTTATAAGTGGGAGCTGAACAGTGAGAACACAGGAACACAGGAACACAGGGAGGGAAACAATACACACTGGAGCCTGTCATAGGGTGAGAGAAGGGAGAGCATCAGGAAAAATAGCTAATGCATGCTGGGTTTAATAGGTGATGGTTAATAAGTGCAGCAAACCACTGCAGCATACATTTACCTATGTAACAAACCTGCACATCCTGCACATGTACTCTGGAACTTAAAAAATATATATGTATCTTTCTTTAGAAAGGTTAATTGGATTGTTTGTGCTCATAGACACTTCTTCATGGCTTAGTTTTATAAATTATTGAGAATTATTCTGAAGGAATGGAGGAAAAGGCAGGCATATTTGATTAAAGAACAAAAGATTCTGAAAATGTTTAGTTAGCCCTGGGAAGATGGGATTGTTCACAGAGGCCACCAGATTCTAAAGCAGGGAGCCTGACTTCAGCCAGAACAGCCAGCACAAAGCTGCTGGGATCATCCAGCAAAGCACAGACATCAGCCTTTCTGTTTCCTAAGGTCAGCCATGTGACATCCAAACCTTGGCACAGGGAGCGATGCCCTTATAACAGCAATATCTAAAACTGTGCAGTGTATGCCTGACACCAGCCATCCAAAGGCTTAGACTAATCTTTCCCAAATATTCTGAAGAGGGTGAGGTCAGTGACCTCGATAGCGTGCTTTCACCTAGCACTCTGGAAATGTGGTGAAGTGTAAGGATAGGATTTGGCACCCGACCCATGCCTTTTTGTGGCTGTTTAAACAACTAAGTAAACCTGGACCAAGGTCCGTCCATTCGTAGGTGAATAGAGATCCTCCTTCTCAGGGCTGTTCAAGATTCAGCTGAGATCGTTTGTGTGAACTGCCCAGTACAGTATCTTGGGCATAGTAGGCAGTCAAAAAATGCTAATTTCACATTTTACAGAGAAATCCTAGATACTTAATTTTCAGACTCATGAAATTATAGCCAATGTAACTTTTATCCTTTAAGACAGAGAGATTAGCTGGGCATGGTGGCTCATGTCTGTAATCCCAGCACTTTGGGAGGCTGAAGTGGGCGGATCACCTGAGGTTGGGAGTTTGAGACCAGCCTGACCAAAATGGAGACACCTGGCTCTACTCAAAATACAAAAAAAAATTTAGCTGGGCATGGTGGCTCACACCTGTAATCCCAGCTACTCAGGAGGAGGCTGAGGCAGGAGAATCTCGCTTGAACCTGGTAGGCAGAGGTTGCGGTGAGCTGAGATCGCACTTTAGCCTGGGCAGCAAAAGTGAAACTCCATCTCCAAAAAAAAAAAAAAAAAAAAAAAGAAAGAGAGATCAATGGTGTATTTTAATTTTGTTTTGTTTGGTTTTTAATCCATTGGCTTCACGTTATCCTCCCTCCTTTTCATTGTAACCCAGGCCATTCTTGCCAGGTTTACCCCACGATGGTTGGTCATTGTTACATAATAACATACATACATGATCAAAAATCAAACTGCATAAAAGACTGTTCAGTGAGGCATCCTCTGACTATAGGCCCCACTTGTATTACTGGAGGTAGCCACAGTTAATAGTTTCTTTGGTTTCCTTCTGGTAACTTTTGCCACATGTATACACATATTTATCTTGTTCATTTCATACATGAAAGCAACCATACGTACTCTTTGCACCTTGCTCTTTGTTGTGGAGTTTATATAAAATTAATATTGAGTGATACAAAGCCAGATTATTTGGAAGGTCTTTATGAGAGCATTGTTGGTCCAATGCAAAACACGAATTTGTTTAAGAATCTAGGGTTTAAGCAACTTTAAAACTGCAAGGGATTTAATTATGTTCCTTTGGCTTCTAGTCTGATTCCCCCCGGAAGACCTTCTGGGTTAATTATGGGTCCCAGGGACACTTGGCAGCCACAGCTGCTGCATTGCTGTTCTACAGAGGTAATTAATCACCCTGCCTGAATCAGTAGAGAATGCTCTATTCTTCGTCCTCATTACCAATAGTTTTTGGAGAAGGAAAATTTTTGAACAAAATGGAACCACATACGATTCCTTTTAGAATATACAGCAGGTGATAAGGAAGGTGTTTACATACTGGGCTTACTACTATACAGTAGAGAAAACTCTGTGTGTGTGTGTGTGTGTGTGTGTGTGTGTGTGTGTGTGTGTGTGTGTGTGTGTGTGTGTGTGTGTGTAGAGAGAGAGAGAGAGCAGTAAATCACCTTTGGGGCTGGCTGCTGAATTTGGAAGGTTTATTTGAAGGGACACCCTGCATACTTATTTCTCCACCTTCTAGCTAGTTACCTGCCATTTTTAATATTGCAAAATCCTAGCTTAAAGAGACGTTAGTGACATCATCTTCTTCCTTCCTTTCTTTCCTTTTCTTCTTTCCTTTCTTCCTTCCTTCTTTCCTTCCCTCCCTTCTTTCCTTCCTCTCTCTCTCTCTTTCTTTCCTTTCTTCTCTCTCTTTCTCCCTTCCTTCCCTCCCCTGTCCTTCCCTCTCCTCTCCTCCCCTCCCCTGCCCTCCCCTGCCCTCCCCTCTTCTCCACTCCCCTCCCCTTCCCTTCCCTTTCAGCAGGGTCTTGCTCTGTTACCCAGGCTGGAATGCCATAATACAGCACGGCTGACTTCAGCCTCAACCTCACAGGCTTAAGCGATCCTCCCTCCTCAGCCTCTTGAGTAGCTGGGACTATAGGTATACACCACCACACCTGGTTATTTTTTAATTTTTTTGTAGAGACAGGGTTTTGCCATATTACCCAGGCTGATCTTGAACTCCTGGGCTCAGGTGATCCACCCACCTCAGCCTCCCAAAGTGCTGGGATTACAGCCATGAGCCACCATGCCCCACCTGGTCATCTATTTCAATGAATAATTTCACCTATTTACTTATTTGGAGGCAGTTTTGTCCCCTCAGGGGACATCTGACAATGTCTGAAGATGTTTTTGTTTATCACAAGTCGGAGAGGGGTGCCACTGGCATCTACTGGGTGGAGGCTAGGGATGTTGCTAAACACCCTAGCATGCACACAATAGACCCCAAAACAAGAAATTATCTGTCAAAAGTGCTGAAATTGAAGAATCCTAGCTGATAGGTTAGTCCAGTGCTCTCCTTACATAATTTCAGTCTAATTGTTTTTGTATTTGGGTGATGGACAGGAATGACCACCAAGTAATTTATTATAAGCTGAAATATTTCCTAAGACCATAGACTTCCCTTCCAGCTGTAAGATTCTCAGAATTTCTTCCTATGAGTAGAACCAAAGACAACAGCACAGAACAGTACACTTGCTACTAACAAATGGTAATGGTCAAATTACTTCACTGGTGAATCATTCACAGAGGGGTCCTGTTTTGCTGTAGTTTCCTCAGCCCCAGGCAGTACTAGGGGCTCAGCAGATGCTGGTTAAATGAATGAATGAATGAATGAATGAATGAGATACTATGATGCTTTGGCATCAGTGGGATGGACTTCTTGCAGTGATCTGAGCAGAAATTTGGCACACATGTACACTTGGCTTTACGGTAAATATAACTTCCATATCAGCTCTGTGTTCATGTGGTAGCTCTCATTAATGGAGCTCACTGTTTCTCCTGTATTTTCCTGCTCTTCTGTTTTTCCTTTTTTAATAGTTCCAGGCAATGCAAGCAATTAAAGTAAAATTTATACATAATTGGCATCTGCAGAAGCAGCTAGGATGAACTCAGTGTTGAAGCCCTGTGCAAAACCTCTCAGAGTGTTACTTACGCTTGGAGTTTTAAAGGATTCACTTTTCCCTTGGATTCCCAAATCTTTGGTGGTATCATTTAGACAAGATGATTTTAACTTGAAAAGTTTACTGATCTTAACATTTAGTATGCATGTTCAAATGAGGTACATCAGTTGGAAGAAAACTTATTACCCTTAAGAAAACATCCCTTATAAGTTCAGGAGATAGTAGTCCCCACATAAGACAAATCAGAGGAAAAGCTTTACCTTTATACCCATTTTCTTTTTTTCTCTTTGAGGTTGGTGGTGAAGAGAGCGCGCGCGCGCGCGCGTGTGTGTGCGTGTGTGTGTGCGTGTGTGTGTGTTTTCTCTACCAATTTGAGAATGCGTGCATCTACCTACCTTACTTAGCTAACATAGCA
The DNA here is from genome assembly GCA_963574635.1 of Cheracebus regulus. NCBI lineage: Eukaryota > Metazoa > Chordata > Mammalia > Primates > Pitheciidae > Cheracebus > Cheracebus regulus. Next base: position 55,440 of record CAUYQU010075778.1, on the reverse strand, counting down.
GAATAATGGCAACTAGAGCTGCAGAAACACTGGCCACAAAAGATAGGACTTTCCCTACGTGGAGGAACATGCCAGATGAAGCTTCTGTATTTTTTCTACTTCTTATCAGTTAGGTACTTCCCTGGCCTAGAGGACTCCAGATCATTGTCTGAGACATAAAATATTGACTGTTGGGATGGGTGGAAAATGTATTTCTCATAGTGCCAGAGAGGTTTCCTTCCCTATTCTCACAGTATCATTTTGTGGAAAGACTTGATTATTTGGGTTGGCAAATTGCAGGAGAAGGTAGGGCAGACAGAATTTCTGCAGCCTGGATCCCTACAATGGCCTAGTGAAAGCTGATTGCCTTGACCTGTGTCCCTAACTCTTAGGATGAACGTCAAGGGCAGTGTATAACAGGTTGATATTATTTAGTTTTATTTCCATGTTATACTGCTAGTAACATTTTCCTTATGCAAATGAAATAATTCTTGCAAGTGAAAGTATAATCTTTGATTGAAAATGAAAAATCAGTGTTCAGAAGAAATTTTTTTAGATATATGTACTTTAATTTTTAACTTTAGCCAAGTGCTCTATGTATTAAATATATTACTATATGTTTCTTATGAAAAGTCACGGTGAGGGCTGAGGTCAGGAAGAACGTTCTTGGCCTCCTTGAACTGCCTGCTGGTCCCCTCTGCACCTTCTTTTTCTTGGTGACCTGACTCTGCGTGTGAGCAACCAGGCAGCTTTACCTACTGTGCCAAGGGAGGGTAATCTGAGCAGCAGCATTGGCCTGGATTGCTTATCAGGGAGGAGGCATTGCTAGGAAATACGTGTCTTTTAAGGAGTGTAATTTGTTTTTGTTTGGTTTTACTAAATGAGTTCTTACTAGGGAAAGAGCAGAAGATTCCCAAACTTCCAGGTTTGTTCTTTTCTAGCAACTGATTTTAGTTGGAAAGAATTGCAGGAAAGGGCTCGGATACTGATCTTAGGTGTGTTTGTAAAAATTAATGGTGTCTGGCTAGCTAATTAGGAGGAAAGGGCAACATTCCCTAGCAGAGCAACTAAGATGACTGGAATTTTCATTCTTGGCTCGCTCTTCTAATTCCCTTGGCCCTTAGCCTGCCTGGGAAATCTTTCTGCCATTTTTCCTTGCATCAAAGCAGAAACTCTGTGCTTACATGAAAGTTAGTGAGTTTATTAAGGATAATATAATATTAAATATGAGTAACTTTTCAACATGTTAACATTTTTGATGTAGTTTCTGCTTTGATTTGGGGGGTTTTCTTTTCTTCCCTCCTTTCTTTAAGAGTGCTTAGAAGTTGACATTGGAGTCATGCTTGGCTTCATGGCGTGATAGGGGACAAGGGAGAAAACAAGGAAGACCAAGAAGGATAATCAGAAGTTGATTTTTTAAAAAAATAACAATCCCTCTTCTGGATACATTATAAGAATAGACGTAGGGTCAGTTTATTTACCTCTTATTATAGCAACTGCATAATTGTCTTCTAGACGCTTTCTCTTAGTTTTTTGAATCTGTGGTTTATGGAACATAATCTGCTATTGACTTCTGTGCAGGCTGCTTGAAACCAAACCAAACCCAATCTCTCTGAGTGTATGTATTATCCCAAGGTAAACAGATGGGCGTTTTGCATTCCTCTGCGGAGTTTGCCTGCTCGGGTTACAGGTTAAAGAACAGCCCAGCATGGGTAGCACATGAGTATTGGACACATCCAGCTCTGATTTGGGAATCTGTTGGTAACCTCAGTCACAATAACATCACATGCTCAGAGTTCCCCAATCTTTCTCAAGTGCGACTTTCAACTTAAGATGTCAGGATCACTGGCTTCTTTCAGAGCTACTGGTTGACCGCCCCTTTATAAATGGCTGTGTTTGGCCGGCGACCCAGAAGTGCCATGGCTGAAAAAGCCTTACCCTCCGTGTCCGTAGACCTGAGCTTTGCTCTCAATTTGATTAGCTGCCTGATCTGCTGCTAGTCATTTAACCTCCGTGAACTTTAGTTTTCTCATCTGTAAAATGAGATGTTCAGTCTGAGGTCCCCGATGGATGATTTCATGATCTAAATGAAGTTAATTAAAAAACCAGTTTCAGCCTTGCGATTAATAAACAGGAAGAGAAGGTCCTCAATGCCAGGCTATAAACGACATGGAAGGGTCACTTCAGAGGGTGTGCTTCTGGGAAGGACGTTCACCAAAGTGGAATATTTGTGAGGGCTGATTATTTTCATTGCTGTTTCTCTTTAGGTATTTCTGGGAGATGATTTTCAAGCCCAAGTTGCTGTGTAGACCCTGTGAATTCAACCGCTTTCCCAGTGCAGAATGCAGTTAACACAGACGGGGCTGGAGTCAGCTTCCCGTTTTTGTCTCGCTTGGTTCCCCGTTCGTTGCCACTCAACCTGTTGTGTAACTTTCTTGAGTAAGGAGGCACGATGTTCTCTGCAGCTGTGATATTTAGCTCTTACTATTGTTTGCATTTACAGAAAGATGGATGTGAATTCCTCTGTGTTTTTATTATTCTCTAACTGAAGGGAGTGAAGTGTTTTTTAGGCTGCCTCCTGATGGGAAACAACCCTGCTGAATGAGATTGGCTGACTGAAATGGGGGAGCAGCCCATAACTCCCTGAAAGTTCTTTCGTGTTACTAAAAAAAGACCAACACAAATGAAAATGTTATGCTTTCTCTAAGTAAATACCGGTGGTAGGAAATGGGAGGTTAGAAGCCTTTTTACTCCCTTCACTGGGTAGAGAAATGCCGAGGGATAGCTTCTGGACAGTCCCCAGTTTTGATTTTCCCTTTCTCTTCATCTTGCTCTTCGTTTTGATTTCTCTGGGATGTAGAGTTTATTGTCGGATTTTACTATTGTGAACTTATGTCGGATTTTACTATTGTGAACTTACAACCCGTGCTGTTTGCCTTCCCAGCTCCACTGTCTGTTAGGGACATAGCTCCCCTCGAATGCAAGAATTTTATGACTAGTGGGATCTTGGCCTTCCATTTATCCTGGTTTCAGAGCAAAGGCCTCCCTTCTGCTCTGCTGTGCTTGTTACCTGTGCCCAGTATTGTCCTGTCCTGCCCTAGGAGGAGGACAATACTATAGCAGTTGACTGCCTTCTTCCTAGGCGTTTTCTCATACCAGGATAACGTCTCTTTAGCTGCTCTTCTCTTCCTTATTAAATCATGAATCACATATCAAGATATTTTGTCCAGCTATGTTATAGAAATAACTGGGCAAGAATATGTGTATTCTTTCTTTCTTTCTTTTTCTTTTCTTTTCTTTTTTTTTTAGAGACAGGGTCTTGCTCTGTTTCTCAGGCCGGAGTGCAATGGTGTCATCATAGCTACTGCAACCTTGAACTCCTGGGTTCAAGGGATCCTCCTGTCATCCTCCTGAGTAGCTGGGACTACATGTGTGAGCCACTGTGCCTGGCCATGAAGATGTGTATTTCATTAATGGATGGAGCTCTAGGTCCAGACAATCCATTGCCCTAAATTGTTATTTGTAATTGATAAGATTTAATTATATAAAATAATTGACAATTTTGCTGAGCAGGTTAAACATTAATCAAAAAAAAAAAAAAAAAAAAAAAACCAAAAAACCCAAATATTCCCATGTCATAGATGATTTTGTACCAGGGTTGTTTTGCGTACCACTGAAAATTTTCACTAGTAGCCTCAGATTGGGCACTGTCATCTAATTCTTCCATCCACTTAGCATGTATGTCTCCCAATATGGTGACAATGAAGTGGAAAACCAAACCAAGAAAGCCAGCATGACTTCAGGGAGCTGGGTACATAGACGATGACCGTGGATAAATACAGCTAATCTGACTGGGGGTAGCTCATAATAGGCTGTTGTCTTTTTTGTTTCTAAATTTCTTTTTATGCATTTATTATGTTGGCTTGAAAACCATATTTAATCTCTACATTGTAATTTTTAGGTCTTATGAAGGAACTACTATGGCTTTTAATTATAGCATTAATGTACTTTTTTTTTTTTAATGGAGTTTCCCTCTGTCTCCCAGGATGGAGTGCAGTGGCGCCATCTTGGTTCATTGAATCCTCTGCCTCCTGGGTTCAAGTGATTCTCCTGCCTCAGCCTCACGAGTAGCTGGGGATTAAAAGCACCCACCACCATGTCTGGCTGATATTTGTATTTTTAGTAGAGATGAGGTTTCACCATGTTAGCCAGACTGGTCTTGAGCTCCTGACCTCAACTGATCCAACCACGTTGGCCTCCCAAAGTGCTGGGGTTACAGGAGTGAGCCACCGAGCCCAGCCATTAATGTACTTTGTAAGGAAAACCTTTTCCCTGTCACCCTGGAGAACCACAGGCAGGATATGCTGAATATTTTCCACGTGCTCCTCCGAGCCCACTCTCCACCCTTTGTCCTCCTCTGTACTCCTGGAGACTAACTCCGATGGCGACAGCAATGGCACCCTTGACTTCTGCTTCAAGTTGGGTCCAGTTTATGTGGGGGCACTTAGCAGGATATCTGAGGATGGGAGAAGAATGTGCTTGGGCTATTTATTCCCTGGACTCCTTTCTCACCAGGTCACCATTGGTTGCCTCTCTATGAAAGGCCACAGGTCCTGACAAGCCCCCCTCCCTCTCCACTCAGCTACTCACTTCAGGTTCTAGCATCGACTCCACCCCTTGCCTCTTTAGGCCTCGGGATAGCAACAGCTCCCCTCTGTTGCTGTCTCAGGGTAGTGCATGCCCCTCATGGGTTTACCTGAACCCTGACCACACCTTTGTAAATATCCCCTTTGTTAAACCTTTTTCAAATTCTCCAGTTTGATTGTAACATCGGTTGCCTGCCAAGATCCTGGCTGATACGCAGGTCTAGCGTGGGGGTTGGCACTCCTGGAGTGGTGTCTGTGACTGTGAGATTTGGGTCTATCATAAGCTTTACACTTGGCTTCTCAATGGTCTTAACACTGTCACCATGGAAACTGAACATCAAAAGACAAGGGAAGGTTATGGATGAAAAAGCTCTAAGACATACCCAATACCCTATAAAAGCCATTGTATAGCAATAGGGGGGCTCATGGTAAATTGAAGTGGATGACTGCAGACAAACAGCAAAAGAAATTAATGCAAACCCCTAGTGAAATAGAATTTCTAATGGGAGCCTGGAAAGCCGAAGCCATTCCTTCCTTATGTGTAACAACCAGAAATACGATGACTTTTGCTACTTTTGTTCTTGTGATTGATAGCAGAAAATATAGATCCTCAGATGGAGACAGAAGACATGTAGGGACAACAGAGTCTTCAAAAGAGTAAGCATATCCTGAACATTGTCCTAGTCAGGGAGTGGACTTCTTAGGCCCACATATAAATCGGCATGAGCTTATAGGTCATCTTTGAGTGGGGCCCATCAGATGTCTTCGGGATTTTGGAATGTGTGAGGGGTGAGCAAATGCTCCACAGCCTTGCCTTTTCTACTAATGTAATATAACACAAATACCCAGTGTGCAAATATGGTCCCCTGAGTTTCTTTCTGGAAAGCCAAAGTATGTGTTCTGTGAAGATTGCATTATTTTAGTTTTAGGTTTTGAGACACAGTTTGCTCTGTCACCCAGGCTGGAGTGCAGTGGCACAATCACGGCTCACTGCAGCCTTGACTTCCTGGGCTCAAGTGATCCTCCCACCTCAGCCTCCCAAGTAGCTGGGACTACAGGTGTAAGCCACCAAGCCCAGCTAATTTTTATATTTTTAGTAGAGATGGGTGACATGGTTTGGTTGTGTTCCCACCCAAATCTCATCTTGAATTGTAGCTCCCATAATTCGCACATGTTGAGGGAGGGACCTGGTGGGAGATAATTGAATCGTGGGGGTGGTTTCCCCCATTCTGTTCTTGTGGTAGTGAATAAGTCTCATGAAATCTGATGGTTTTATAAGGGGTTTCCCCTTTCACTTGGCTCTCATTCTCTCTCGCCTGCCGCTGTGTAGGACATCCCTTGCTCTAATGCCATGACGATCAGGCTTCCCCAGCCATGTGGAACTGTGAGTCAATTAAACCTCTTTCCTTTATAAATTACCCAGTCTTGGATATGTCTGTATTAGCAGTGTGAGAACAGACTAATGCAACGGGATTTCACCACATTGCTGAGGCTGGTGAAGATTGCATTATAATACAATCCTGATAGTTGCCAAAGTCCTACTGAGTCACTGTAACTCTGGATCTGTTGGGCGATTGAGCTCTGAAAGAAGTAGATAAGCAAGTCTAGTGGAAATCTTTGACTTGAGGAACCATTTACCTCAGTGAATAGGAGATTTAGTTGCATGACAACCCTTGCCCAGGTAAATATGTGTGTGTACACATGTGTGCACATGGTGGGGATGGTGGTAAATGTAGTTATTATCACAGACTGAGGGAAGTCAAGGTTTTATGGACCTTGAAGCTTATGTAAGTTTGAGAGCCCTGTTTAGGAAAAAGCATAAAATATTGTGAACACAAAGTTACCTAACAAAGATATCAAAGTGAATATTTATTTAGGAAGGGGAAAAAGGTCACAACAAATGACACGATTTCAAAAATGGTAATTCCCAAATATTATAAAATACAGAAAAATAACAAGCAGCTGATTAATAAACATGTTCTGACGCACCTGTGCAATATTTTCCCTGCTACATTTTTGACAACATATTGCTTGATGGCCTCTTCATGTGACAATAACTTTGTGGTATTTTCTACGTAGAGAAAAGAGCCTTTCATTTTTCTTCTAGCATAGTTTATTGAAATTTATCTTTTATTTTTGGTAGCTGGGTTTCATAAAAGAATCTCATACACACATGTACTCACTGCTATAGTTTTAGGTCAATAAATATAGGAATTCTGATCATCTCCATTTCACATAGTGGCCATTAAAATGTATATGGTGCATTTATAATTATATCTGTTTCCGTATTAAGCATATTTATGACAGGAGAGAACTTCCATTTTGACTCTATGTTGATGAAAACAGGAACCTCTGCTCCTAATATTACAGGTCTGATGGCTGGAAGATTTTTCTATAAACCAGCTTTCTGCTTTGTACGATTCAAACCTTGTTTCTCTTTGTACGATTCAAACACTAACTCCAGTGTTGGATACTAAGGAACACATTCCTATCATGACATGGCTTCTGGTCTTGCATTTCTGTATCATGACTCTAGATGAGTCACCATAGTAAATAGTTAAAGTTTCTGGAAATCATTTCTACACTTTGCAGTAATAGCTAATGGAAACTTAACTATGCAGGGAAGTGACCGTGAACCCATCCATATGGTCCGTGAAACTCAAAACTAAATATAACTCTAACTCAATCTTCCCTTAGCCAGATTCTTAAAAAATACTTCTTGAAAAGTACCAATACCAGTGCCATTCCAATGCTGACCTGCAAGAGGGGAGGTCAGAATGGGAAGATGTTAGTCTTAAAAGATTGTGATTAAAATATCACTTTTCGGTACAGATTTTACAGACCTATGGACAAGGGAAGAAAGATGCGGTCTTTGAAGGGGGCCCCTGAAGCTGAAGCATGATTTGCTTTGTGGAAAGTTTATCAAGCATTAAAAAACCGACCCCAGGTTTTATCACATAGAATTGACTTTTAGGATACACAGATTTTATTATTTCATTTGGTTATTTTTTTCTCCACTTCTTTCCTCTTTCTAAACTTTCCTTTCTTCCCCCAAAGAAGGAAAATGGCAGTTCCTTTTAAAATTACTCAGTTCATTTGCTTTCCTTTTGTTCTCTTCTTATTCTCCCCATTTTTTCCCTCTACCCGCTCTTACTCCTTTCTTTTGCTAGAAATACACAACTTACTTTCATGGGTGTCATGTCTACCTCCAGTTACCACCCCCATGTGGTTTTGGGGTCCCGTGGAAGGAGGGTCCCGGTTCCCTCCTCCCTGCTTGGCAAGGAGCATGGAGGAAGGGACAGGGACCCTCCTTTTCTGTGGCAGAAGGAGCCTGGAGAGGACTGGAGGAAGCTCTTTCAGGGAAACAGCGGCTGTTTTTGTTAGGCCAAGAAACTTGTGATGGCCTTCAGAGGGTGTAGCTGAATTACATCATAATTACAACCTTGGAATGGTCCCTGTGGAGGTCGTTTTGTTTTAGAATGTACCAGAAGCTGGGTCACTTTGTCAGAGGTAATTTGGCATGCATTTCATGCTTGCCATCATTCTCATGTGACTCCTTTTTTGATCACCCCTTTCCTTAGTGACTAAGGTTGGTTTTAACAAGGTTTCCATCACCAAGACTGTTGAGTTGCACCTGTTTTGTCTGTATCACCACATGTAAACAAATAAAAGATCTGCCACCCCTACAGGCTTTGAAAAACAGCGGTTAGCAAAAAGGCTTAGTACAAAATTGAAGTGTTGGTAATTAGTTTTGTTTGTTTGGTTTTTGAGATGGAGTTTCGCTCTCATCACCCAGGCTGGAGTGCAATGGCATGATCTCTACTTACTGCAACCTCTGCCTCCCAGGTTCAAGCGATTCTTCTACCTCTGCCTCCCAAGTAGCTGGGATTACAGAAGCAAACCACCACGCCTGGCTAATTTTTGTGTTTTTAGTAGAGACGGAGTTTCGCCATGTTGACCAGGCTGGCTTGCACTCCTGACTTCAGGTCATCTGCCCACCTTGGCCTCCCAAAGTGCTGGGATTACAAGTGTGAGCCACCGTGACCAGCCGGTAATTAGTTTTTTATGACTAGTATTCAGGAAGCCAGGGGCAGTGGGATTGGTGGTTTAGCAAATTTGTCATTAAAACAAAACTAGGCCGGGCCTGGTGGCTCACGCCTATAATCCCAGCACTTTGGGAGACCAAGGCAGGCAGATCACTTGAGGTCAGGAGTTTAAGACCAGCCTGGCCAACATGGTGAAACTCCGTCTCTACTCAAAATTTTAAAATTAGTTGGATATGATGGTGCATGTCTGTAGTCCCAGCTACTCAGGAGGCTGAGGCTAGATAATCACTTGTATCTGGGAGGCGGAGATTGCAGTGATCCGAGATTCCACCACTGCACTCCATCGTGGGTGACAGAGTGCAACTCCATAAAAAAAAAAAAAAAAACTGAACCCTCACTGGAGAACTTTGGGATATGATGATCTCTAATTGCACTGTACATATGGTAGTCACTCACCACATGTGGTCATTGAGCATGTTTGAAATGACAGTATTTTTGATAGATTAAATAAAAATCTTAAAATTAATTTTAACTGTTTCCTTTTACCTTTTTAATGGGGTTACTAGAGAAATTTAAATTACATATGTGTGTCACATTCTATTTCCACTGACAGTGCTGGTCTGTAATACACCATTCTGTATGCTTGAAAGCATATTAATGGTGTCTTAAAGGCTTCCTGGAAGTTTAGGGAGAGGTCGTTTTGGTTTTCCGTAGGGCTGGGCAGGGCTTAAAATTTTTTTAAGGTAGAACAAAACTGAAACATAATGAATCACAGTAGCAGGCCATTCTCATTATAAGGAATGAGAGTTAGGATTATGAAACCTCCTGGGGGACGTAACAAGTCAAACAACAAAATAAGTTCTCAGCTTTTAGGAAAATATTGCCCTGAAAGTTATCTCTTGTAACCCTGCTTCCGCAGATTATAATTCAGCAGTTGCTGTGGATGTATTTAGCCTCAGGCTTCATTACATTTGTGTGGAGAGAGAAAAATAGATAGTTCTCTCTCCTTCAGACTTTTAAGTCATACCTGTTATTTGCCTCCAGGGAAAAAAATTGGTGTTGGGATTTATAGTTGTTTATCATTTGTGCTTCCAGCATATGGACTGTGCATCAGTTTGTTTCTCAGGATCAGTTTTGGTATCATCATTGCCAGTGGACATTTGTGAGAATAACTTGTAGTTTAGGATTTATTTACTGACAAGGGTATCCCACAAAACTTTGACAATCAGCTGGTGACTGAGCTGGTACTACTCTTGCTCATTTAGTATTGTTTATGTAACTTTGATGATAAAATGAACCTCGTAAAGGAATGCTCTGGAGTCTGTCCTAGAAAGAGGACTTGTGCCTAAATCAGTTGAACTCCCAAAGCCTTCCCAACTCTTGGCCTTTGCTGTACTGATTTATATGTAGTTTTCCCTTCTCCTTCTCTAATTATCTACTGCTGTTTTCAACACAGCAGATACTTAACAGATTCTTTTTGCAAAGTTGTCAGATTCTGAGATTGTCACCAAGAAGAATTGTAGTCTTTCTTGCACTTGAGATTGAGGTTTAAAGACCTGAGTTTGACTTGGTGATTTTTCAAAGCATTGATCCAGTTCTTAACAGTAAGAATGATGATCGCCTTCTATTAGAGGTTTCAGGGTAAACCTGACCTGTTGCCTATTTGTCTTGGGAATGAATTCGGTGAAATGTATTAACAAGTAATTTGATCCATTCTCCCACTTTGCTACCACACCCTGTCCTTGCACTGTCTGTAGTCTTCTGCACATAAAACAAGATACATCATAAAATTTCCATTTTTTTGTCATGATTTTCTCTACTGAAGTTGCCTATATTATGAAAATATCTTACATAACTTCCTTTGGAAGATATGGATACATTTTCTTAACCTTTTCTGCTTTGGCATTGCACTGCATTTTAGAGAGATTGCCTTAGTTTTTGTGCCTATCATGGTGCCTAGCCTTTCTCACCAAGGGTCTGAGTAGATTTTTGTTGAATGAATGACTTCTTGTATTTTCTGTCAGTTTCCTGTGTTTGCCCATCCCCAAACCATCTCCATTTTCTGTTTCCTTCGTCCTTACTCGTTATGTCCATTCTCTGCAAACAGTGGTTTTCAGAACATCCCTTCCAGTTTCCACCGTTTGAGGTCTTTGCCTTGTCCTCCTCATTTGCATCCTGCCCTCTGGTGACCCTTCCCCTCATGAGCCAAGGCAGGATTCCCATGGATGCTTATGTTTCACTTTAGGATATGGGGTGATGCCCAACAACTATTGTGGGATTTGTATCCTAAACTAAAATCTTTATCAGTAAACTTTATTTTAGTAACTGCTTTAAAACATGGCTCACACTGGTTGGTTCTAGTCAAGTCAGAATTCTTCCAACTTGTTGTGTTTTAGCATTTAAAAATGTCCTGTGCTCTTCCCTAGAAGTCTTAAGTATTCTAATATCTAAGACAGTTTAAGTACACTTTCACCTGGGATTGGGGCATGAACAGATACTTCTCAGGCCCCTTGTGGAGCTGACTCTTGTGCTTAGTCGAAGAACTAGACATGATGCAAATGAGAAAAAAAAGAGAGAACTCAAACTTCCCTTTCTTAAAACTCACTGTGTCAAGGCACAGCCATGAGTTTGGAAATTTGGGGCATGACTACCCAATCCTTTGAAAATGTCTTAAGACTGGTCCACATGAAGGGAATTCTAAAGTAGTGTTTCTCCTTAAGCTGATGAACTATTCATGAGTTTGTCTTTGAGAATCAGAATGCACTGAAGTTGGGCTTGATGCCTTATTAGAGGCAATGATTCACTAAATCTTCATCCTTGGAAACAATCTGTGGATTCTCTTTGTAGCAATATCCTATTAACAGAGAGGACTTTCACATTCCCATGCATGCCAGAGAAAAGACCTTGGACCCCATAGCTTCTGAGGAAGGGAGAGAGATTTGCTCTGCCCGTTGTATCTTCTTTCCTTACTGCCTTATAATGACCAAGGGCTGGCTTTGGCTGTGAATCACTTTATAGAAAGTGATATGAAGCATAAATGAGCTATAACCAATTTAAGGAAAGCTTGAAGCCAGGCATTGGGAAATCTCTGCCAATATGTAATACTCGTACTAAATTCTGGCTTAGTAGCTGGCCAAAACAGATTTATAGATAATCTCCATTTATGAAAACATTCTACTGAGAAACACTGTGCAGTTACTTTTTAATAGCTTATCTGATAATAATTTAGGCTCTTGCTATTCCAAGATATCTCACAGATTTAACGAGAGAGAGAGAGAGAGAGACAGAGAGAGAGAGGATGTGTGTGTGTATATGTGAGAGAGAGAGAGAGAGAGAGAGAGACTGTTGGAGTCACTAACTAGAAAAGCCTAATCACAGAAATGCCAAATAAATTATACTAGCAGGTGGCCACTGACTTTAGACATAGGTTTTTCGTATTATTTAAAAGTCAGTCCTTGCTGATCTAACCACACCAATGAAAAGAAAATAAAGAAAATAAAAAGTGATTCATGTTTCATGAAAGCATAAGTCCAATATATTTATTTTGGGCATTCCTGGGCATGTCAGTTTACACTTTGTATATTATTTCCACAAAGAGAATCCTCACATTTTTCCAGAGATAAAGATATAGTGAGTACATTAACTCTGAAAAGGAGTCAAGCTCACGTGTAGTGAGAAACGTGAATGTTTCCTGTAAGAAACCGATTCTCCAGTAGAGGGTGGTAGTGTTCCATACCCCCAGCCTGTATCTGCAACCCTTCTGGGCTCTGTTCAGATGAATGAACTGATAAATGATTTTAATTGAATATCTTATTCTCACAGTACATAATGTAAACAAAGACCAAATTCAATGAGCATTTATAGAGGGTGTCATGTGTGAAGCACAGACCAGGTACATTGGAGGCATTGAAGATGACTGAACGCTAACTTCCCTAGGTGTTCCTGAAGGCAGTGCCCCTTGCCGTCTTTAAGAGAATGGGCTGGAGAGGTGGGCACCTTGTCCTGGGATCCTGGTGCTGCCACTGTAGGTGAAGTGATCTTAGGGGAAGTTATTTCATCTTTTTCAGCCTCTGGTTTCTCATCCGTAAAATGGGTACAATTATATCTACCACTTACTTCACCTCTACTGTACTGAAAACAGGAACCTGCTGGCGGCACACACACAGACAGCTACTCCTGTAAGACAAACATGCCACAGTCAAGATGAGATAAGCTGCTGTGGCAGCAGAGAGTAGGATGATGCATTCAGTCTAGTAATTAGAAGGGATTCAAGGTAAAAGTAACCTTTGAGCTGAGTGTTGAAAGTAATTAAAGTTCTTTTGATCAGTGGGTGGAGAAGATGTCAGTATGAAGGACATTCCAAACTGAAGGAACATAGATAATTTCATTTTGTTTATTTATATGTAAGGCTATTATTTTATATGTTCGGCAAACTCATAGTATTTCACAAAGGCTATTCCATGTATCCAAACTATTAAGTTTTATTCAGCAAAAATTATTTGTAGCATAGAATTCTCCTATTAAGATATTTGCAAATGTCTGAGTTAATTCATCTAGGTACTCCCGAAGTTCCTGTATTTAAAAGCAACAATAGTTTCTAATATGCTTTCTATTTGAAAACATCAACAAATAAAATAATTGTTTAAATATTTTTCTTTTTAAGAACAAATGCCTTGAGAGCTTCTGAATGTCTAGTGAGGGAAAGCATATTATGATTGATGGAGTTGATTTATTATTTATATAAATAATTCTAGCTATGGTGTGTTATATCATTAAAAAAATTTTTTTGTTATTATATATTGTTCAGTGTATAGTCATGACAGACCAGTGAGTGGTTAATGACAAGAAATTTAAAAACACTGATGTTAAGATACAAATGAATCACTTTCATCGTTTAAATTATTTTAATTCTGCAAATTCTTATTCTCAAGTTGCTCTTCTCCAGACTTATAAGTTTCATGTATCTCATTAAAATTCTGTAACTCATTAGAATATCTATGCTATTTTAAAAACCAAAGTTTTTTAAATATCATATATTAATGATTGTCTTTTTGGTTATTAGCAATATAGACTTCTTTCACTTGCAATGTGGTATTTAAAGAGAAAAGATTTGAAAATAGACAAATGAAATCTTATTTTTTAGCTTATTATTCATAAAGAATTAAAGAATGAAAATCAGCCAGCTGAATTTTTTAAGCTCAGAGTATTAGAATTCTAAACATCTGGTCATGTTGTTCTAATGCAGAGTTAAAATTCAGTGTACATTTTTTTTACTTTGCATATGTTTGAATATTTCCATAATAAAAAATAAACAAAGGAGTATAATAAACCTCACCTACCCATCACCCAGCTTCAACACTCTGCCATTCTTATTTTTTCTAAATTTCTACACCTTCTCTTATTTTTAACAGTTGTTTTTAAGGCATGATTGACATACATTGAAATATACAAATCTTGGCTATAGAAGTTTTACAGATAGATATATCTATGTCACCCATAGACCTCTATCACAATATCAAATATTTTCATATCTCCAGAAATTCCCTTGTGTTCCTTGTCAGTGAATCCTCTCACTCCCAGACAACCATGGTCCTAATAAGATTTGCCTGTTCTAGAACTTCACATAAATGGACTCATGTACTATGCACTGTTTTGTGTAAGGCTTTTTCCACTCAGTGTAAGGTCTGTGTGATGCCTACATTTTGTTGTTGAGCAGTTCATTCCTTTTTATTACTGAGTAATATTCCATTATATAGGTATATCACAATTTAATTATCCATTCTATTAATGGACATTCATGTTGTTTATAGCTTTTTACTAATATGAATAAAGGTGCTGTAAACATTCTTGGGAAAGTCTTTTTTGTGGATGTATGTTTTCATTTCTCTTGGAAAAAGGTCTAGCTGTGGAATTGCTAGGTCAGAGGGTAAGTGTATATTTAACTTTATAATAAGAAAAATGTCAAACCTTTTTTAAAAAACTGTTGTAACCATTTTATATTCTCACTAGAAATGTATTAGAGTTCCAGTTGTTTCACATCCTCACCAATATTTAATATTTTAATTTGCCATAGTGATAGCTTGTTGCGATTTTAGTTTGCATTTACCTCATGACTAATTATTTGAGAACTTTTAAAACGTGGATAATGCTCATTTGCATATCTAACTTCATGAAGTATCTATTCAAGTCTTCCTAACCCTCCCCTGCCCCATTTTTAACTTGTATTATTTTTCTTATTGAGTCGTAGTTTTTTAAAAACTATATTCTAAATACAAGTTCTATGTCTGCTTTATATTTTGCACAATCTTTTCTCCAACTCTGACGTTTGCCTATTTATTAATAGTGTCTTTTGATAAATGGAGTGTTTAATTTTGGTGAAGTTTAAGTATTCATTTTTATGGTTTTTGATTTTTATTATCCTATCTAAGGAGTTTTTGCCTAATCCCAGGATAACAAAGCCTACATTTTTTATGACAATGTTTTAGGTTTAGATTTTAAATTTACATCTATGATTCATCTCAAATATAATTTTTGTGTATGATGTGAGGTAGGGGTTGAGGTTAATTTTTTTCACATGGATATATAGTTGTTCCAGCCTTATTTGTTGAAAAGATTCCCTTCCTCATTAAATTGCACTGGGGCCTTTATTAAAAACAACAACAACAAAAACAATCATTTATAAGTGTAGATCTGTTTCTGAAATTCCTATTCTGTTTGATTTATTAATTTGTCTTTCATTATGGCAATACTACACCATCTTAATATAGCTTTATGGAAATTATGCCATGTAGTGTAAGTTTTCCATCTTTGCGTGTGTGTGTGTGTGTGTTTAAATTGTTTTTGACAATCCTAGACCCTTTACATTTTCATGTCTATTTTAAAGCCAGTTTGCCAACTTTTATCTAAAACACCTTCTGAGAATATTATTAGGGTCACATTGAATTCATAAATTAATTTTAGGGAAATGAGGATCTTAATATTGAATCTTACAATCCATAGACATGATATATATCTTCACTAATATAGGTTTTCTTTAACTCAGTGATTATTTGTAGTGTTCTTTGTAGATCATTCTCTCTCAGTGAGGTTTTACAAAAGAAGTAATCCATAAAGCTCTAATTCATCCTTCATATGTAATGAATTAACTCATTGCTTATGCATCTGGAAATGTATTAACTTGGTAGAATTCTTGGTAGAATCAAGAGTAGAGGCACAGGCCTATAATCCTGACAACTTGGGAGGGTGAGGTGGAAGGATTGCTTGAGCCCAGGCAACATAGTGAGAACCCATCTCAAAAAAAAAAATAGAATCATTAAAATAACTGTTTTTGCTTAATTCTCTCATGGAATGAGGTAGCATCTTGCAATACTGTAGTATAATATCACAACCAGTATATTGACACCAATTCAGTCAAGATATACAACAGTTTCATCACCACAAGAATTCCTTAGGCTGTCCTTTTATAGCAAATATAACTGTTTATAAAAATTTACTTTTCACTTCTGGTTGGTAGTACTATCATTCTAAATATGTTTGGATTTATATTTCTTTCAACAATGTCTCTCAATTGGTTTAAATGTTCACTTCCAGTTTTATCAAAGTCTACCATTGATACAGAGTTATTTTATAACTCTAAATAATATATTGCTATTTTTTTATCTGACTTTAGATAATACCTTCTTACTCCCATTATGTAGAATGAGGACATTATCACCCTTCCACCTCACTTCTCTTCTCCTATCCACACTTTCTGTCTTTTGACTGCTGTCAGCTCTACCTTACTTTCGCATTGTCAAGGTTTATGTATTTTAAACTTTTATGCTTTCTTGTTTATGATAGGTTGATTTTTAGAGCTGAAAATCAATAGAAATTATTTGTAACATTAAAATTGTGCAATTATTTTTCAATGCAGAAGGAGATATTGTGACTGGACCCAAAAAGAATGAATTATTCTGAGCACTAAATCTGTCTTGCTTGAAGAACATGTTCAAGCGTTATTAGAGCGTCATCCAAGGGCCCTTTTCCAACAACCTCCTTTTTTTCTCAAAATTATATGACTCTTTAGTTTTCTTCATATTTAGATTATGGTTATTTTTATACAGATTTTAAATTTACATAAAGTTTTTAATTCTATTTTTTTTTTGCTAAGCAAAATGAATTTATTAATAGCATTACTAAGATCGTGCAGCCTCTGAATCATAACTTGTTGAATGAAATCTACTTTCTTGAAGATGTTTTCTTAGAGACTCTATCTTCTAATTTGAATTCACTGGTTTCTAGATCTGTTATATCACTGTCACTGTGGGATTCCCCCAATCCCATTTTATTTCTGAACGAATTCCACAGTTTCTTGGAATCTGTAGTTTTCTGCTTGGGAATTAATTTTTCCTCATGTGTGAGTCAGTCTTCAAGTAATTTTTTTTAGTAAGGATGCATAAGAGTTAAGTGGAATCCTTCTCTGTGTGAAAATTTCTTAGTTTCTATACACGCTGAATTGGTTTCTTGTGACATCATGATGGCTGCCAAGTCCCATGGTAGCCTGAGTTCTTTTTCCTTCTTGGGAACCTGAACTAGTCTCTGATAGCTTTTAGGGTGTTCTCTTTATGTTCAGAGTTCTAAAATTCCACCGAATATTTCTAGCTGTTTTTGTCATTTTTCTTCATCCTGTCCAGCACTTGGTTTGCTCTTTCATTCTGAAACTTGTGTCGTCCTTCAGCACTGGAGAATTTTGTTTTTTTTAGTTTCTCTCCTTTACTTTCTTTGTTCTCCTTTTTGGAACTCCTAGTCAATGGATACTGGACCTCTTCCATATCTCTTGATTCTTTTATATATATATTTTTAATGGCCTTTATTTTGCTCTACTTTATGGGAGAGTTTCTTGACATTTTGTTTTCTGGCCTGTCCGTTGCATTTCTTTTTCTTTTCATAATCATCATTTAAAAAAAAATTCTATAAACTCTCTTTTTCTGATTGCTCTTTTAATTTTTTCCCAGTTTAACTTCATGGATACAGTTTGTTCCCAAATACTGTAGAGGATATACATTTGAGTTTTTATTTAGATCCTTTCTTCTGTTGCTTAAATTATGTGTTTTCTCTAGAATCATGTGTTTCTGTATTCATCTTGGTCCAATTATGTGCTTTTGTTTTCCTTAAATGCCTTAGTCATTCTTTCGTTTCATATGTCAATTAATTAATAGGGGGATTAATACAGAGATTTCTTTGTGCAGGATCAATTTTTCCTTCTGCCTTTTTGCTGGTGTAATTTTCCTCTATAGTTGTGTTGGTTTCTACCACAAGAGATCTGTAAAATGTAATCTTCAGTATATTCAATAATATATTGATTTAAAATCATTTTTTACTTTAAAGCACTTATTTATCATATACCAGATGAAATGGCCAAATGATCTTTTAAAACCCTAAGGAAGATGATAGAATTTTATGTTAATATGAGAAAGTTTTGAGAACCAAGTTTAACACTTGATATGGGGAATAGCTGGATTACTGAAATTGAAAATTAGGGCTATCTGAGTTAATGGATTTATTGATGGGTGTGGGTTTTCATTTTAATAGCAAGTATCACTTTTGCTCTGTTTATATTGTGTCATGGTTTGGATACCTATAAAGCCCAGATACCGAATTTGTTTTTAGAAGCCATTGGCACACACCCTGTGTGAAGTGAGCACCTCCTGACAGGTTCGCGCTGTGCCGGTTTTCCTCCCTCCTACTCACTGGCATTTGTGCTGCTGCTGCCCCGGGCTGAGTGGGCTGGCCCGGAGGCTGGCTCTGGTCCCTGGCCTCGACTGCTGGGCAGATCAGCTGCTCGGGAAGCTGTATGCCAGCTCCTGAAGGCTGATCACCACTTGCCCCAGGCCGGAGAGGCCTTGCAGGCTGCCAGATCAGAGTTCTTCCTTTTAGTTTGTACTTTTTGGTAACTGGTTGTGTCTCTGACTCAGACCGTTTTATAAGTGCCACTTACATTACTCAAAAGCCAGAGTGGCCTTACTTAAGCTGTGATGAGTGGAGTGTGGGGAGGAAGGTGGGTTAGGTTGGTGGACTGTGAGGCTGAGAATTATTTTTCTCTGATTTCATGGAGCAGAAATGAGAAGGGAAGGGGTGTATTTTGTGTCTGACCTGGAATTCTGTTCTCTTCCTTCCTCCCCCAGAGTGCCCTAAGTCATGAGGCTGAGAGATTCAGATTACCGTGAATTCTAGTTCTTATTGAACGCAGACTGGACCAGAAGGGCTCAGCAGCCCTAAGACTTAGTGATAATGGAGGAAAAGATCCATTCAGCATCTGTTATGAGTTAAATTATGTCTCCCATGAATTCCTATGTTGCAGCCCTAACTCCCAGTATCTCAGGATGTGACTATATTTGGAGACAGGATCTATAAAGAGGTAATGTAGTAAAAATAGGCCAATCCAGTATAAATGGCATATTAGTCTGTTTTCACAATGCTGACAAAGACACAACCGAGACTGGGTAATTTATAAAGAAAAAGAGGTTTAATGGACTCACAGTTTTATGTGGCTGGGGAGGCCTCACAATCATAGCAGAAGGTGAAAGGCACGTCTTACACGGTGGCAGGCAAGAGAGAATGAGAGCCAAGCAAAAGGGGAAATGCCTTGTAAGACCATCAGATCCCATGAGACTTATTCACTACCACCAGAACAGTATGGGAAAACTGCCCCCACGATTCAATTATTTCCCACCACGTCCCTCCTACAACACATAGGAATTATGGGAGCTGCAATTCAAGATGAGATTTGGGTGAGGACACAGCCAAACCATATCAAATGGTGTCCTTATAAGAAGAGGAAATCTGGACACAGAGACAGAGAGATCAGACACATCTGTGCAGTGAAGGTCATCCATGTGAGGACGCATCAAAAGGGCCATCATCTGCAAGCAAGATGAGAGGGCTTAGAAGAAATAAAACCTGCCAGCATTTTGGTCTTGGATTTCTAGTGCTTATGGTATTTTGTTGTTGTCATCTTAGCAACTAATATAGCATTTTTAGCCAACGAATCTTTCTTTGTTCCGCGCTGTCCTCTCCAGGGAGGGAGGAGGGAGGCATTCCCTGGGTGGAGCCTGGGCAAGGAGCCCTCATCACTAGATCCTAAAACCTGTATCTCTGACTTTCCATAGACACTGGGGTTATCAAGGAAAGATTTTTGACTCATCTTGCCAAGTTCTAAACTATTTGGATATCAAACTTGGGTAAAGACCTAATGTGGGAAATCAGGGAGGCTGTAATTAGGAGAATTTCATAGATGTGCAAGAATAATATCATATAGGATGTTAGCTGAGATGTGTTGATAAGTATCAGTTGCCACAGTGATGGTGCAATGGCAATAAAAGTCTGGAAACTCTGGTTTTCCAAAGAAACTGACATCCTAATAATCTCTTATGATTAGAGATCAAAATTTGAGGTGCCTTGGTTTGGTTGCACAAAGCTTCATAAATGGAACTCCTTCTTTCTATTGGATGTGTTTTATTTCCAACAGAAGTAAAATGCCATTGCATTATCTTCAATGTGATTACATTGGCATTTCTAGCAGCAGAATTCTTTAATTTGAAAAAGTTATTGAATTGTAATGGACCCAGTTCTAACCTAAATTTCAGGTTGGTGACTTTGTATAATTCACTCACTCTCTATGTTTCAGTTTTTCTTATCTAAAAAGGGGGTTATTATTGCTGCTCCCTAGTTCACAGATACATTATTTTGATGTTGTGGGAATGGGGTTTGAATTTGTAGAAAGAGAATGGATTTCAAAAAGGCCTTTTGCCCCCCATTTAATCTGGTCTTGAGAAAATGATGTAGCCTTTCTGAGCCTCAGTTCTCTCCTCTATGAAATGGGGATAGTAATGATTACTCCAGTGGGTGCTGTGTTAAATGAGAACATATGGAGAGTACCCTACATTGATTAGTGCATGTTTTAAGGGCTCGATAAATGTTACTGTTTGATGATGGTGATGATATTTTAAAATCATTGAAATTGCTAACAAGAGGGGAGTTAGTTGCTTTAGATACTTAAGTATTATGCTGTCCCTTAAAGGGGAATCTGCTTAACAGACGATTAGTTGACCATTTAGCATGAGTCTAATGGAAAAGAGTGTAAGATTTAGGATAATGTATGGAGATGTAACTAGAGAATGAGGTCTTGTTCTTTTGACCTACAAATGCTAAACTCTCAGTATATACCATCAAGCGGGCTTCCTCTAACTGTAATATGCCCATAAATTCCCCGGAATCTTGTTGAAATGCGAATTGTGATTCTGTACATGGAGGTCAGGTTGGGTGCTGACATTCTGAGTTTCTAAGAAGTTCCCAGGTGAGGGCGCTGCTGCGGCTCCAGGTTCGGGTTTTGAGCAGCAGCGAGGTCCCAGAGTAGATGGTAGAGCTAGCTATGATCCCAATCTGTAAGTTTCACTTTTTATCAACCAATTATTACTGTCTATCAAGTTACATTAAACTCCAAAAACATTTCATTTTGACTTTTCATCTCAAATTCCCCAGCTCTTGCTACTTTCCTGCCCCTGGCCTCTCTACGTAGTACTTAATGTCTTTTTTTTTTTTAATAATAACAACAATGACTAATATTTGGCAGGAACCAGGAACTGTTTCCTTAAATTTCCACAACATCCCATGAGGTAGGTACCATAATTATCCCCATCTTACAAGTGAGAAAATGGAGGCACATATAGATAAAATAACTTGCTAAATCACCCAACTAGTGAGTGGTAAACCAGGACTATTTTAAGAGTTTACTTAAAGGAGCCCTTTTGTAAATGAAAAACCCCTTTTGTGAATTCCAGGGATAGCTGGAATAGTGCACCCCATTTAACAGTTTTTGTTACTCCCCTTTATGTTTTTGTCACATTTTAGAAAATGTAGAGTCCCCCTTCCAGGAGCCAGCAACTGTGGCATTCATCCAAAATGCAACCCCAGGTGACTGCAGAGTCTAGGAACTCCATGATGTTTTCCCAGAGTGGCACCCGGGCTAGAACCCACACAGCTCAGCTGTGGTTTGCTGCCTTATGAGTGAAGGCTGTAAGAGGGAAGGTCGCAGCCAGCAGACAGATCCTGTAGAATGTGTTCACATCCTTTCCACCTGCTTCCTTCCTAATTTGAATATAAATTCAGTTATTAGCAACTGAATATTATTTTCTATTGATTTACTTCTGAAGCACTGACTTCTGAAAACTTCAGAATATTTTTATTTTTCATCTTACATAGGCAGGGCTTTTGCTACTATTCTGCCTGTAGTCTCTGTGTCTAGTACTCCAAAAATGATTAAAACAGACCGGGCATGGTGGCTTATGCCTATAATCCCAGCACCTTGAGAGGGTGAGGCGGGAGGATTGCTTGAGGCCAGGAGTTCAAGACCAACCTGAGCAATACAGCAAGATGCCCATTTCTACCAAAAAAAAAAAAATTGTGTTTTTTGTTTTGTTTTTTGCTTTTTTTTTTTTTTTTTTTTAAATTAGCAAGGCATGGTGGTATGGTGGCATGCACCTGTGTCTTAGCTGTTTGGGAGGCTGAGGTGGGAGGATCACTTGAGCCTGGGAGTTCAAGGTTACAGTGAGCTATAATCATGCCATTGCACTCCAGCCTGGGTGCACTCCAGAGCAAGACCCTGTCTCTGAAAAAGGGAAAGAAAGAAAAGAAAAAGAAACAAGAAAAAAATGCTTCAAATCATATCAGCAACAACAGCCCACCTGCAAGCCTACGCTTATACGGCTGTGGGCTGTGCGGGGAAGGGCTGCAGTGGATAGACCTGAGTCCTGTGATGGACGGCAGGGACGTGTCCTCCAGGGCTGTGTACTTGCGATCTGGGGAGAGTGCATGCAGGGGAGCACATTGCTCAGAGCCCATGGCTGGTCTACCCCTGCCTTAGCTATTCATTCTCTCATTTGCTCTGGTTACTTACACTCTCAGGCCTTCATTTTCCTCCTTTCTAAAATGAAAGGATTGGGTAGGATGGGGATTTTTCAAAGTGTGTGTTTACTTTTAGCTATGGAACCCTTTCTTCAGATGAAGGCTCACCTGGAAGCCCAGAAAACAAAGCATAAGAGCTGAGATGCCTTTGGTGGAAGTTGGGAGCCCAGAACCCACTGCCTGTCCACCCCGCTCCATCCCTCACCAATCCCAAGACAGCCTCGTCCTTCTGTGAGCTGGAAAACAGCTGGCCCAGATGATGGGAGGCTTCCCTTCAGTTCCGCACTGTGCCTGTGGCTCAAAGGAACAAAACATGGGGTTTCAGAAGGCCACTGTTTGGGAGGAGTATTTGCTAAAGGCAGTTTTGTTTTTAACTCCAAAACTGGTTATTATAAACCCTAAAATGATTCGGCAAGGCGTCCTTGGGGCTGACTTATTTTGAAAGGTTTAAATGCATGTTTGTTTTTTTACTCTATTATTAAAAATTCTTTATCCTTTTGAATTTAGACTTTTGTGACTGGAAGTTTCTTGTTTTGGGGAGGGTAGGGGAAAAGATTTTTGGGGAAACGTGGAGATCATTGCAAGGAACAGAGCAGAAAGTTTTCGGCTTTGTTTGTTTGTTTGTTTTGACAAGCTCTCTAAAGTTGTGATGTGTATTGAGCAGACTAGCCTATCTCCCTTTGCTGAAGCAACGATCTTCTTGAAAGAGATAAAAATTGAAAGGAGGCAGAGACAAGACGTGAAGAGTTTCAGAAATCTCTGAAATATTTGAAAGTCTTTTTGAAAGTCTTCAAAAATCTTTGAAAGTCTTTGGAATAATTAGTTAGCTTGAGACCATAATTAGTTAGTTTGAGACCATCAATAAAATAACTAATAATAATAATTAGTTAGCTTGAGACCATCAATAAAATGCCTGCTTTCATTGGAGACTAGGTGTGAATATTTTAGTGTCAGCAGAATTGTTAACTCGAGAGGGTAATACGGAATATTAAATAAATTTAAATTTTCCCAAATTAAACTGAAGGGTTGAATTGAAGTCAGTGGCCTGGAGTAGCATTCTTATTCTTAGGAAAATGTGGCATATTTTCTCTTCCCACTGACTTTGAAGCTTCCACGGAGAAGGTGGTGGAACAGCTTGGTATTAATACACAGTGAATGAACAGTGCAGGAGCGAGAGAATGATGTGGTAACATTTCTTGGGCAAGTATGTGTCTTCCAGGTGTTTATTCTGTTTTCCTACTCTGTAATAACAATAAAAACCTGTATCAAATGTAGCCTTCTGTATATAGCATGGTCAATAAATATCCTCTCTCATTCTCTGGGGATAAAGCTATGTGTTGTGGTCATATATCACTCATGTGCCAAATGAAAATGGTAATGAATGTGTAAGTTATAAGAAATCCACACTATAGTAAGTCATTATGATTTAATGCAATGCTTGATCTGTTTACAATGAAAGAAAGATAGAAACTTCTCATTCTGCAGTAATTTGTTTCGTTTTAGACTTTATCATCGCAACTTTTTCAAAGGCACCAAGAATGGAATCCCCTGATTCCTACAACTTATTTGCATCAAATGAGTCACCAAAGAGAAATGCCTGTTGTTTTTGCAGGGAATACAGCATGCATTTTAATTGCAGAGTTTGGGAAGGTGTGAGAGGCAGAATGAAACAGATAAAAGAGGGAGGAGAGAGACATAAAAAGTCTATCACTGTAAACTTCTTAGCTGTGTATACACATGCAGAAACTGTTTTATGGATACCACTAAGTGCATTCTGCTTCTAATTTTTCTTTTTATATGAACAAATTCATGCAAATAACAGCATTGATACTAATTAATTTGCATCCACATGTATCCTTTCAGCAGAGCTACAAGAAGAAGCTGTGAGACTATTTGAGGTGCAGCCATTTGGTCATGTTTCATAATAGCACAGAGATTGAGACATACAGACCTGAGTGGAAATCTCTGCTCTTCTGCATACAAGATGTGACTCTGAAAAAAATTATGCTCTTTAGTCTTAGTTTTCTCATCTTTTAAAGAGGGATTCATAATTGTCCTTATCTCCTAAGGTTGTTAGGATGAATAATTGAAAGGTGCATGTCAGAAATGCTTACTATAGTCAGAATAACTATTTGAAAAATGTTAGCTGGGGTTGGGCACAGTGGCTTGTGCCTGTAATCCCAGCACTTTGGGAGCCCAAGGTGGGAGGATCACTTGAGATCAGGAGTTCGAGACCAGCCTGGCCAACATGGCAAAACCCCATCTCTATTAAAAATACAAAAATTAGCTGAGTGTGGTGGTGCATGCCTGTAGTCCCAGCTTCTTGGGAGGCTGAGGTGGGAGAATCGCTTAAACCTGGGAGACAGAGGTTGCAGGAAGCTGAGATTGCACCACTGCACTGCAGCCTGGGTGACAGAGCAAGACTTCATCTCAAAAAGAAAAAGAAAAAATAGGCTTTTGCTCACGCTGTTGCCAGGAGCCCTGTACCATCAGCCATGGTCAACCCCACCATGTTCTTTGATGGTGAGCCCTTGGGCCGCGTCTCCTTCGAGCTGTTTGCAGACAAGCTTCCAAAGACAGCAGAAGACTTTCATGCTCTGATCATTGGAGAGAAAGAATTTGGTTATGTGTTCCTGCTTTCACAGAGTTATTTCAGGGTTTATGTGTCAGGGTGGTGACTTCACACGCCATAATGGCACTGGTGGCAAGTCCATCTACGGGAGCAATTTGATGAGAACTTCATCCTAAAGCATGTAGGTCCTGGCATCTTGTCCATGGCAAATGCTGGAGCCAGCACAAATGGTTCCCAGTTTTTCATCTGTGCTGCCAAGACTTAGTGGTTGGATGGCAAGCATGTGGTCTTAAGAAGGCACGAATATTGCAGAGGCCATGGAGTGCTTTGGGTCCAGGAATGGCAAGACCAGCAGGAAGATCACCATTGCCGACTGTGGACAACTCTAGTAAGTTTGACTTGTGTTTTACCTTAACCGCCAGACCATTCCTTCTGTAGCTCAGGAGAGCACTCTCCACCCCATCGGCTGGCAGTATCCTAGAATCTTTGTGCTCTCCTGGCACTTCCCTTCGGGTTCCATGTTTTCCTTATTCTCTTCCATGCCTGGCTGGATTGCAGAGTTAAGTTTATGATTAGGAAATAAAAACTAAATGACAAAAAACAAACAAACAAAAAAAACTATTAGCCCCATTTTGGGGGTGGGTGACAGATGCTAAGGGGCAGCATCTGCCTTATCCTAGTGACTAGGATAAGCATCATGTCAGGAAATGGATTCCCATGTACTCACTACTCTTCCCCATCCAGCTTATTGTTGAATGTAGAGAGTCCAGTTTTCTGTGTGCTAGAGATTTCATCTCAAGTCTTTTTTTGAAAGATACTGATCATAAAGAGAAAAAAAAAAGGAAAAAGAAAAAGAATTGGGAAGGAAGAAGGCAAGGAAAGGAAAAGAAAAAGAGTTAAAAAAAAAAAAAAAAAAAAAAAACATTTTGCCACCCACCGTGGCACACGCCTGTAAACCCAGAACTTTGGGAGGCCAAGACGGATGGCTCACTTGAGACCAGGAGTTCAAGACCAGCCTGGCCAACATGGTGAAAGCCCATCTCTACTAAAAATACAAAAATTAGCCAGGCGTGGGTGGTGGCACATGCCTGTAAATCCCAGCTACTCGGGAGGTTGAGGCATGAGAATCACCTGAACCTGGGAGGCGGAGGTTGCAGTGAGCCGAGGTCGAACCATTGCACTGCAGCCTGGGTGACAGAGTAAGACTCTATCTCAAGAAAAAAAAATGGTGGGTGGACTCTGTCATCCTCATCTATTCTGAGGTAGATAGAACAGGTATTATTGGCCCATTTTACAGATTTGGAAGACTGGTGATTTGCCTAGGATCATTGGTGAGCTGATGTTAGGACCAGGACAAGAAGCTGGGTCTTCTACCTCTCCTGGTCTGGAACATGCGGGATGGCAGCTTCTGCCTGAACTTGGTAAAATGCCCTGTATAGTAGCCATGAGGTGAGAGAAATAGCCTCCTATGATGGCTTCCCTCCCTGAGCCTCTGCAGAGACAGGGACTACCCATCAGTCGTCTTTGTGAAAGAGATTAATTCAGGAAAATCTCTTGAAAGCAGATTGTGACTCAGAAAAATGATTCTTCTGACGTCAGTAATAAGAACCCCTCCCTGCACACACAGTTGTTGAGTATTCAGACTTTTTGCAAAAAGCATAAACAGCCTTTGGGTACACTCTAACATTTTGGGCTGCTAAACTTGTCTTTTATATCACCCTACCATTACTTCAGGCATGGGAATGGCTTTGGCATCTTCTCTGATTACTGATTCATCCTGAGCTGTTTTAATATTCTTGGGAATAGTTTTAGCATCCTGGGCCCGGTCTCTGATTCGAGCTGCTTATGTCCAAGCCCCAACTATACTCCTTGTTAGTGGAGTGATCTTGGGCAATTTCTTTAACTTCTCATCTTTTCTTTAACTGCCTCATCTTTAAAATGGACATGATGGTCCTTGCCCTAGAGGGTGATAAGAAATCAATGAGGGAATCTTTGTTCAATGCCTGCAGAGAGTGAGCCCTCCGCCAATGTGAGCTATGAATGATAATGAGGCCATTCTCTTTGCAGTTTATGAAGCTAAGGTATATAGTGACTGTATGTAATAGGGGTTGATAACAGAAAAGTTCATGAAATTTCATTTCCATTCACAAAAATAATTTCATGCAATCCATCTGGAAGTTATAAGCAGAAATTGGAATAATAGCACGGAGGAGATAGTTGTGTGCTATAAACACCATTTCCAGGGTAAGCTTTCTGTTGAAGTGTGTGGTGAACTGCACACTCCTTTTATTAGGTTGGGGCAAAAGTCATGTGCCATTACATTGAAAGTAATGGCAAAAACCGCAATGACTTTTGCCCCAACCTAATAGTTTCGGAAACTGATCTCCAACAAAGTCATATAGCTGAGCTTGGGTTGGAACCAATGATTTGGGCTTATAATTGCATGTCATTGGAGTACAAGTTCAGGGAAAATGACAAATCATTACTTTTGTCCTGCCCCTTTCTAGATAAAGTCTCGAAGTTTCTTCTTCCTTATTGAATATGACCTTTTAAGAAATTTAGTTTTTCTCTTTCCCAGTGGAATCATTTTTCATGTGGAATTCAATTTGCTTCAAGTTTCTGTCTCTTCTGCTTAGTTTAAAAGATGAGGCCAAGGCCCTGTGAATGTTTTGTTACTGATACCTGCTATTTTTCACTCCCAGCCCTGTCATAAATTACACTGTGGTAAGCTTTGTCTCCCCTTCTGTAATTGCAAAGCAGGCCTAGGCCAGGTCTTTGAACATAATCTGTTGCAAGGTATGCTGTTTATCTAAGAACACAGCAGCATCGATGTTACCGGGGTGTGATAGCGTCACTGTCAGTCATACCTTAATTGCAAACAGAGCCAAACATGCTAGCCTATCGTGGCCACTCAGAATGTCACAGGGCAGAAGAATTGTCCCTCCTCATGCATCCTGTGCTGGCCTTGGGCAAGTCCCTAAATTCTTTGGCTTTAGACTTCTTATCTTTGAAACTGTGATGGAAATGATCTCCAAAACCCTTTCTAGCTCTCTCCTTCCTCAGAGGAATGTTTTCCAAGCTCTGTTTTGTGGAAAGTTAATAGTTCTACTGGGCTGGGGTTCTCTGGTTGAATAAATTTAGGAAATGCTTCTTACGTATCTCTTAGTTACAGGCACACCTGTATATTCATACATAGTAAGTCCATGGTTAAGAAAACTGTTTAACAATATTTAATCAAGTATTTCTCAAATACAGGTGAAGATGCAATCTTAAGCATTGGTATTTGTTTTGCTCACTGTCAGTCACTTTTCTGTGAAGGGTTCTAGAAGCGTGGGTTAGAAAGATTTCTGCTCTGTGTTTCTAAGATGACTGAATCAGATAAGGTAAGGAACACACAACCGCGTCTCTGATTTCAAAATGACGCGGTATAAGCTCCATGGCTATTTAATTAGAAAATAGTTGTGAGAGGCCAGGCACTGTGGCTCTTGCTTGTAATCGCAGCACTTTGGGAGGCTGAGGTGAGAGGATTATTTCAGTCCAGGAGTTTGAGACCAGCCTGGGCAACATAGGGAGAGTCCGTCTCTACAAAAAAACAAAATAATAATAATAATAAAATAGCCGGGCACGGTGGCACATGCCTGTAGTTCCAGCTACTTGGGAGGCTGAGGCAGGAGACTCACTTGAGCCCAGGAGGTCGAGGCTGCAGTGACCTGTGATTGTGCCAATGCAATCCAGCCTAGGTGACAGAGTGAGACCCTGTCTCAGAAAGAAAGAGAGGGAGAGAAAGAAGGGAAGAAGAAAGGAATGAAGGAAGGGAGGAAGAAAGTTGTACATTTAAACAAGTAAGGTAAGTAGTTGGTTTCATCTCTTTTGTATTTGCTTGTGTTTGTTCTGTTTTGTTTGTTTTGTTTTGTTTTGTTTTGTTTGTCTCACCTTGTTGCCCAGGATGGAGTGCAGTGGTGTGATCATGGCTCACTAGGGCCTCAATCTCCCAGGCTCAAGCAATCCTCCTGCTCAGCCTCCTGAGTAACTAGGACTATAGGTGCAGGCCACCATGTCTGCCTAATTTTTTTTTTTTTAATTTTTAGTAGAGATAATGTCCTGCAATGTTTCCCAGGCTGGTCTGAAATTCCAGAGCTCAAACTATCCTCCCATCTTGGCCTCCCAAAGTGCTGTGGTTACAGGCATGAGTCACCATACCTGGCCAGTTTCTTGACCGTAATAATTCATCAACCAAATTTTATCCATGGTACAACTAACACAAGTTAAATTTGGATGACTATGATTAGGAAAGAATTACTTTATTGCTTAATGCTCAAAAAAATCGAAGCTTCTATATTGGATTATCTACTCCCCCACTTTGCCCCACCCTGCCTTGTAAAAGGCAAGGAACCAATGCCATGCAGGTTACTTTTAAACTAGAACCCTATTTTAGCCCCCCAAAATAGCTATAGCACTGTACTTGGTTTCTTCTCTCATTTAATATCAAGTAGGAATAATACTTCAAGATTTAAGGGAGTAGGGAAAACTAGCCTCCATTACATTTTAAATGAAGGCTAACAAGAATGAAAAATGCAAGGATAAAAGACCTCCATCCTTATGGTAAAAATCCCAAGACACTAGCAAAAACCACTTTAGGCTAAAGTATGGAATCACTGTCATGAGAATGCAAGGCATTAGGCGTAATCAGAAGATTCCAGTAGATGGGACTGGTCTTTGGCAGCAGCTGACGCATGACAGCTCTGCAAATGGCAAGCATTTTATCAACGAGCAATCCAGTTGTGATTCTTTGTCTGGCGCCTGGTGCTACAGCCAAGTCAGGAGGACGTTATCAGAGGCACCAAGTTCCAGGTGGTAGCCTGGACCAGGGAAAGGGCACACAGGGTGACCCATGAGGATGGCTGTCTACCCTAGTCATTTCAAATTAAAACAAAAAAGCCACTTAGCCGGGGAAGAGTGTAAGCCGAGACTCTTCAATTAATCAGACTTTGTATTTGGCCAGTGTGTTTCAAATAGTCTTCTTTTTCAGTGGATTGATTATAGGCCTTACATTAAATTAATATCTCACAATGGGTGCTGCTGGTTACATCTTTATTGAAGGAATTAAATGTTTTACCCTCACACTTAAAGCAATTATGCCAGTTGCCTTCTATTTCTTAGCCAATATGTGTATCTGATGCAAGGATATTTGTCCTAAGTGTCTTTTTCCGTTTAAACTGTCTTCATAACTTTTCCAATATGCAAAATTCCTGGTGTTCAAAAATGATTGGGAGAAAACTTGGATTGTGAGTGGTGGGTAATCCAGGCCAACATCAGGGCATTACTGATGAAAGGAAAAAAATGCCTCTTTCCTGAGTCTTTCCGGATGAGGTCATTGTTTTCAGACAGCGTGTATACCTAATATAAAAAGGCTCAAAGTCCACGGCTGGTCTCATACCAGGACTGTGTCAGGGAAATGTTTCCAAAGCCATAATGAAGAATCAGGCTGTTAACTTAAAAAGCCTCTCCAAGTTATAGTATTTAAAAAAAAATTCAAATATTGAAGAAAATAATTAAAAGCCCATCTGGTTGAGACAGTAATTCATTAAGGAAAAAGAGAAGGCAGAAGTCTTGGGGAAAATGGATCCTTTTTTTTCTTTGTTTCATGTGTTTCATTTCTTGGGAAATGACAGTGACCCAAATCTGGATTCTGGATTGTGCAGAGTGGAGGAAAATCCTAGGAACATTCTTGGCGTGTTTTAATAGTGGCTTCCCAGAAACGAGTGTTTTCTGTGGGTGTGGTGTCAATGAGCTGATGTGCTTTTGCAAGGGGTCTCTTTAGAAGTGGTCGGGGCAGGCTGGAGAGAAGAAAGGGATGCGGATTCTGTACGTGAGGAAAGAGCTAGACTCACTCAGGAAACTCCTCATTCTTCCTGCGCTGGCTGTGGCACACCCACCGGTGGCACACCCCTCCCTCTGGTCCAGTTCAGCCCACAGACTCCTGGGAGGAGAGCCAGGGCCCAGCCTCTCCTTTGAGGGGTGCTGCAGCCTTTCTGTGTGTCAGATGCCTAGTGAAGAAAAGCTGAACCCCTAGAGCTTTGCGCATGTTAATGACCTTGGAAATGACTGAGCTCATGGACCCTCATCACACCATCGGAGACTACAAAGGTTAGACCGTCCATTTCGTAAACTTGGCATATATTCTGTCCGGGGTTGACCATGTCTTTAAAGATGAGGAAAGATGCAGAGTTTTTCCATTTGATAAAATTGTTTTACACTTATTATCATAACAGGACCATCTATTTCTGTGATAGTATATATCTGTATAAAATGCACATTGTATTTGTCAACATATTTGCAGGTATTCTTAGTATAATAGGATGTTAAAATCGACATGACTGTTTTGTAGCAGGTGTCCAGCTCGACTCAACTGGTTTGTTGGGCACATTAAAAGGCATCCTCAGTGACTGTGGGCAAACACCTGTGATCCTATTTCCGGGCCTTTTGTCTGAGTTCAGATGCCATCCCTGGGATGCTTTCCCTACAGTTGTGTCTGATGGGGGAGTTTGTTTCCTGGTGAGGCTGGCTTCAGGAGTGCCCCGGCTGGTCCTACTCAGTGTCCCCAGGGGCTGACAGCACCACCTCAAACAGAGCTGCTGAGGGTGGCCCCGCAGTCTCGCAGGCTGCTCCACTGAAACTTACAGACTGTGCCGATCAGTTGCTGATTCTTTTGATACTGGACCCCTTAAGATAAGAGAGCGTAACTTATTTTGGTTTCTGGAGAGTAGACTCGTGGGTAATTTCAGATAAGGCAGATAGGCTGGGTCCCCTCCCTCCTTCGCTTGCGATCTCACAGCTCATCTCAGTTTCACAGGACCTCTGGTGAGCTTGGATTTGCCTTTATACCTGGGACTGGTAGGACTGGGGAGCCTAGGTCTGCGACACTTCACATGTACACACTTGTTAAGAGGTACAAAGGAATCTGAGGTTGGCACATGCTGTAACTGATGAATAATTCATGGTGGCTTTTTATGCCACACAGTTTTCTCTTGTAAATGAGCATGATTTTGAAAGACCATGATGATTTAAAAGTCCAGTAATATGGTTTCCTATTCCTTACTGACCTGCCTTAGACATTTATTGTAAAGACGAAAGTTGACAAACGTTAGAGTGGTAAAATGTAAAGTTGATAATAGCCCCACATGGGTGGTCAGCCAAGAACTCTGCTCCAACTCTTCCCTCCCCTGTTTTTTCTAAAGTGTAAGGTCACCTCAGGTTCACACAAGATTTTTTGACACTCTGGGCTTTCCTCAAGCATAGATTCTGAATTTTAATAAGGACACTATGCATATTAATTAGAATGCATTCATGTATTGCTGATATATTTAGAGTGGAAAATTATGATGCCACGTCTTTTCCAACTGAATGGGGTCCTAGTGATAAAATTAGAATATCTCAAGATGTCTAGATGTCTTTAAATGAATTTAAAGTCCTCTGTTGTACTGTACAAAGAGTGGATTTTACTTTAGATTTCCAGCAAGATAGGGCAGGTTTTGGAAGAAATCTTACATGCAGAGAGACAGTAAGTAAACAGAGTAAGTGATACATCTAATTATATTTTTAGTGGTCAAACCAGAAAGAACAACTTTCTTTCTCTTCCTTGTTTTTTAACTACTCTCCTCCCTTCTACTCCGTGGTATATTTTTAAGGTATTTGGAGTTTTTCCACTTGCTACCAGCTGGAATCTACAGAAACTGTATCTCTAGAACACTCAACAGTTGACTTGAAGCTCAGTCATAATTAAATTGGAAGTTGGCAAATTATTCTGAGACTTAAAAACAGGCACACCTTATGTTTGGAACATAAGGGGTTTTGCTACTCTGCATTGTTTTAAATGTACTCTCTGTAGGGAATACGGGCAATAATTTTAATTAACTTTTTTTAAAAAAAACAAAAGGATATTTTAAAAGAATATGTAACAAACAGGTCTGACCCTGCTTACATTTTATTTTTTATTCTCATTAGCTGGTTCCCTGGTGTTTTAAAACAACAGCAAACCTTGCAGCTGTTCATCCATCTCTCTTTAGTAAGAGAAGATCATTCTGTCCTTTCTCTCCTGGCACACCTTGAAAGCATTAGCTAGTTAGATGGCTATTGATTTAAGACTTTGATACAGTGACTTACAACCTTCTGCTCTAAAGGATATACTTAGAGCTAGTATTTGCATACAATTAATAGTAATTTGGGCATTTGAGATATCCAGCCTTTAATTTTATATTAAAATCTGACTGCTGACATGTACGTCTCCTTTGTTAACATACTTTAAATGTTAGGGTGGTAGCCAGGAAAGCAATTC
Source organism: Cheracebus regulus (assembly GCA_963574635.1). Taxonomy (NCBI): domain Eukaryota; kingdom Metazoa; phylum Chordata; class Mammalia; order Primates; family Pitheciidae; genus Cheracebus; species Cheracebus regulus. The sequence continues at coordinate 21,921 of CAUYQU010075778.1, read as the reverse complement.
AGTATATAGAGATTTTATAAGACTTATCACTAAATGTCATTCATTTCAAAAAATGGGGAAAATGTAATGTGCTGATTAGAACTGCTTTTAGGTTTCATATGAGAGAATGGAAATGCCAGACAGGTTTTCCTACTTCCAAAGGCAGTCACAGCTGCCACTGCAAATGAGCTCTGTCAAAGTCGGTGACCAGTGGGTCACTCAGAGCATGACATTACTGGGAACGTGCCCAAGGAGTGGGAGCAGGCAGCATTCTGGGAGAATTGGGCACTGGATTTCCATGAAACAGTCAGCAATAGAATGAGTCTTGAGAGCTTCTGTCTGAGTCATATGCTCCCTAGGCTTGTGACCACAGCAGGGTACCTTGAAGATCTTCCTGGAACAGAAACTCTCTAAGCCTGATATCACTCCTCTTTGTAATATTTTTCCTGGAAACCATATGTCCTGCTGACATGTGAATTGAAGTGGTGTAGAGAGTTAGAAGGGGCTGTAGTAAACACAGTGCTCTTGGGGAAATGTCAGCATGTTAATGGGGTGGTGTTATTTTGTGGGAAGCACATCCCTGGTGACTATTTTTAAATGGTTTAGGCCAGGTTCACGCCTGTAACCCCGGCACTTTGGGAGCCCAGGGATGGTGTATCACCTGAGTTCAGGAGTTCGAGACCAGCCTGGCTGACATGGTAAAACCCCATCTCTACTAAAAATATAAAATTAACCAGGCATGGTGACACACACCTATAATCCCAGCTACTTGGAAGTCTGAGGCAGGAGAATCACTTGAACCCAGAGGTAGAGGTTGCAGTGAGCCAAGATCGAGCCACAGCACTCCAGCCTGGGCAACAAGAAGAAAACTCTCTCTCTCTCAAAAATAACTAAGAAATAAATAAAATGGTTTAAATGGTCTGCTAGCCCCATTTTCCATATAAATGTAATGCTGGTCGTATGAATAGCTAAATGTACCTGCAGATTCATGGATTAATCAGCCACTTCACCGATTATGGCTCTTGGCCTCACCTACATCTTTATTTTTTTAGGTTTAGAGTGACTCTCACTGTAATAGTCTGTCTCTAATTGGTAGCTTCATCAGGGAGGGTCTGCTCATGAGTCATGGAGCCATCCCTGGACTTGGCATTAAAGCTGTTCATTAACATTTCACTGTAATGAATTTACCAAGCACTTTCCAACAGGTGGCAGGCACCATGCTAGGTACTGTTCAGAATAAATCTCTGTCATGTAGAATGATAATCCTGGAAGGTCCACTGGCATATATGGGCATCTAACCAACATGAGACATTATGTAATGACCTGCGCAGAGTGGAGAATGGGAGTGTTGGGATCAATGATGTGAGAGGATGTCATCATTTAAAGACATTAGAACGCTGGCTAGGAAGGGCCCCCTGGCTACAAGGGGCAGGTCTGAGCACGGGTCACTTCTCACCGTGTCTCCAGTATGAGGGAAGGGTGTCTCTTGTCCTCAAAAACCATTTCTGCCCCTTCCTCACTGCCAGAGCCACGGAGGATTGGGATTTATTTTCCCCTGGCTAACATGATTGTTCCTTGGTAAATTTCAAAGTGATTTAAACAAATAAAAATGCATAATTATAGACTTGTAGAAGGAACGCATGCTCCTTTTGAGCATGATGCACTGGTGAAGTGTTTGAACTCTAGACACAGAGATTTGATCAGACAGCAGCTTGGATATCTACTAACCGTGTAACCTTGGCCAAATTTCTCAACTTCTCTAAGCCTCAGTTTCCACATCTGTAAAACAGAGATAACAATACTGCCTGCTTTATAAGATTGTGAGGATGAAGTAAGAATATCTATAAAACTCATGACACAGTGCCTCACGCATAATAATGAATGGGTTATATAATTGGCAATTAGAGTTCCACCTGGGAGATTCAGATTCTTGCAAATTATTTCTATCATTGAATAGTGCTATAAATCCAAGGCCTTGATTCTAGTTTGGTAATTTTATTTTAGTTTTATGTCTGTGTGTTTTGCTTATTTTTAATTACATGAATCATACAAGCATAGGCTTTCATTGTACAAATTTCAAACACTACATGAGAGGCAAAAGCTCCCTCTGACCACTGCCCAAACTTCGGGGATAACAGCTATTTGCTGTTTTATTTATCTATTTTATTTTCATCAAAGTAATGCATAGTCCTAGTTTTAAAAGGCAGATCATGTCTTCTCCCTTGAATGGAAGACAAAAGAATGAGAGAACCAAGGAGTGTAGAGTTTTTCTGGCCTGACTTCCTAAGATGACCAAAACTGGGGCGTTTCTGTTTCATAATGTGGTGTTTCCCAGTGAGAACTTTTGCATTTTTATATTTCATGATTGAATAAACATGCAATTTATTAAAAGTTTTAAGATATTTCTAATTTGACCTGTTTGGTGGGAAGAAAACTAATAGTAAACAATAGGGGTCTGGCAAGCCCTCAGGAGAGCAGGCAGCACACTTTTTTTGTAAAGAGCTAGATAGTAAGATTTTAGGTTTGATGAGCCATATGGCTGGTGTCACTGCTCCTGCTGCCCTTCCTTCCTTCTTTCCCTCACTCCTTCCCTCCCTCCCTTCCTCCCTTCTTTTTTTATTTTTATATTGAGACAGGGTCTCACTCTGTCACCCAGGCTGGACTGCAGTGGCACGATCTCAACTCACTGCAACCTCCACCTCCCGGGCTCAAGCTCCTCCTACCTCAGCCTCCTAAGTAGTTGGGACTACAGGCACACGCCACCATGCTTGGCTAGGTTTTTCTGTATTTTTTGTGGAGGTGGGGTTTCGCCGTGTTGCTCAGGTTGTCTTGAACTCCTGAACTCAAGCGATCCACCTACCTCAGCCTTCCAAAGTGCTGGGATTACAGGCGTGAGCCACGGTGCCCGACCTCTTCTTTTCAAAACAGTCTTTTAAAATTAAGATGAAAACAAAAGCAAAGACAAAGAAACCCCATTCTTAATTTAGAGTTCATAGAAAATTGGTCTGTGGGCCAGAATTGGCCTCTGGGCCATAGTTTGCTGACCTCTGCCTTAGAATAGTAGAGGAGTAATAGGTATGGAATAAACAGCTACCTAAAATCAGATGCTTATGATCACTGCCCTCTCCCCACCTTACTCATTCACGAGACTGTGGGCTCCATGAAGGAAGAAACTGTCCTTCCTGTTCATCATTGTATGTCAGTATCTTTCTGGTACAACAGCTGTCATGTAGTAGACACTCAGGAAAAATCAATTTAATGAAAAAAAAATCATTAAAATATCAGCAATTCCTTCTGATGCCTGACACTTGTGGTTTTCAAAAATTTTAGAGTGCCATTGCTAGAATTTGCATTTAGTTATTTATTGTTAAGAATGTAAAAGAGCTAAATCCTAACCTTCCTTTGAAATAAATCAGTAGATAATGTCTACAGTGAAAAAAAAAATCAAAAGATCGCCATATAAGCATCTTATTTAGAAAGATGAAAGTAAGTCCCGAGATAAACAGCTAAAATAGTTGAAAAAGGTTGCCTCCTCTCTCTTACCCATCTGCTCACACAGGGAACAGGGCTAGGATCTTCCAGCTTGGCAGAGCACGTCATGTCATCTTCAGCTGGTGGCAGCATGGGTTAGTCTTCTGGCAGAGAGAAGGCGGCGAGGAAAAATGGGGTTTAACTCTTTGCCATAAAGACTGTCAACTCGTCCTGTTTCCAGTATCACCCTTCTTCCTGCAGTCAGCAGGACCTGGTGCCTCCAATTTCTGAACCTTTCCTGGCTTGCCTCTAGTGATATGTCCCCCTCCACATTAAGTTTCAGTTTTTTCTTCCCTGGTTACATCATCCATCCATTTTTGTGGTGATTGTTATTAAGACAGGGTCTTGCTCTGTTGCCCAGGGTGGAGTGCTGTGGTGTAATCACAGCTCACGGCAGCCGCAGCCTCCCAGGCTCATCTGATCCTCCCACCTCGGCCTCCCTAGTAGCTGGGAGTACATTTGTATGCAACCACAGCCAGTTAATTTTTGTAGAGATGGGGTCTCTCTATATAGTCCAGGTTGGTCTCAAACTCCTGGGCATAAGCAGTCTTCTTACCTCAGCCTCCCACAGTGATGGGATTATAGGTGTGAGCCATCTGTAATCCCAGTGTTGAAAGCTAGAAAGCACTGGGCCATCCATCCACTTTCTCACTTCCAAAATTGCACGGACATCTCTTGTTCCTCCCTCGTTCTCTTTGAAGTTTTGGTAGGGCACAGAGATAAACACACATTCAAATCACCACGTTTGGCCACAAGTTCACAGTTCCTATAGATTTTAGCACACAATTATTGTTTTATACTCTATCTCACATTTTATTTTATCTCTAACAACAGAACTGTAAGTTCCTTGAGATTAGAGAGTATCTTTTTGGGGGGGGAACAGGGTCTCACTTTGTCACCCAGGCTAGAGTACAGTGGCACAATCATGCCTTACTGCAACCTCAAACTCCTGGGCTTAAGCGAAATGCCCACCTCAGCCTCCTCGGTAGCTGGGACTACAGGCACACACCACCATGCCCAGCTAATTTCTTTATTTTTATTTTTGTCTAGGGATGGGATCTTGCTATGTTGCCCAGGCAGGTCTCAAACTCCTGGCCTCAAGTGATCCCCTGCCTCAGTCTTCCAAGGTGCTGGGATTATAGGCATCAGCCACTGCACCTATCCAAGAATATGATTTTTATGTTTTTCAGAAATCTCAGTAATGAGCACATGATTTGTGTTCAGTAAATTCTTATTGATAAGTTGATTTCTTTTGATATTTGGCTAAGAAAGGTCATTTCTTTACATCACCCTCAAGAATATAGTTCCATAGAAGCCATATCACTAAACAACAACAAAAAAATGGCAACTTTTTCATTTTTACCTTTAAGATTCCATGGAAATAGAAGTGTTAAGGGTATTTTTAGGAAAGATACTCATATCAATTAGGTAATGTGGCTTCATAAACTATTCCAAAATCCTGAAGCTTACAGTGACAGCTACTTATCATTTTTCATGAATCTCCAGTTTGGCTGGGGGTCAGCTGCTGTAGGCTGAATTGGTGGGCAGTTTGGCAAGTTCACTCATGTTTAGGGGCAGCTCTGCTCTATGCATCTCCCATCCTCCCCTTGGACCAGCAGGCTATCCTAGCCGTGGCCTTGCCATGCCAGCACAGAGGGCAAGAGAGCATTTAGAAACATGCCTGAACTCTTGAGGCCTAAGTTCATAACTGGCGCATTGTCACTTCTTTATTCTATAAGCCAGATGAGTCACATCATCAATTCCAGCCTCAAAGTGAGAGGGCATTGCAAAGTTACATGGCAAAGGGCATGGATGGAAGGAGGGGTGATAAATTCAGCCACTGGTGTAATCCACCATGGTTTCTACGCAGCATCGGTGGTTCTGGCATGGACACTTACTGAGACTCAGTGAAATAAAATTCTTACGCTCAGGTAACCTAAAATATTTATTCTTGGTTTAAAAAAGAAAATCTAACCCTTAGGGAATTTTCTAACCAAACTCAAGGAAATAGTACACAGATGAAATCAATGAATAAGACGTTTATAGAGCAAAAAGCTAAGAAATACAAGATTTGAATGCTCTGTGTGATTAGCCTAAAGCATACATTTTCTGTAGTGGGCACAACAGTAAATATTCTAGTCTTTGTGAGCCAAATGGTCTCTGCTGCAACTACTCAGGTCTGAGATGATAGCACAAAAGCAGCCGTAGACAATACATAAATAAGTGAACATGGCTGCTTTCAACAAAACTTTATTTACAAACACAGGCAGCAGGCATTGGTTTACAGACCATTGCCCTAAAGTACTGAATGAAATAAGAAAGAGTCAGCCATGGAAGCCTTCTTGAAGAAGAATCCGTAGTTTCAAAGGCAATAAAGATTAGTTTAGCTTAACAAGACATGCTTTAGAAATGAAGTCAGAAAATAATTGTATGGTTGTTCAGTAAATTTACCAACAGGTTAATGTCATTAGTTCAGTCAGAATGAAAACACTCATGAAAACTCACCATTCTTTCAAAACATTACTTGCTACAAATTATTTCTGCTCTGAAAGCCTGTTTGAAAACCTGTTTGCTAAGAATGTTCATGTTTTTGCTTAGCTGGAGAATGAGGAAAAAAGGATTAGAAATAAAATGAGAGAAATACCTAATTAAAGTGATTTGATTTTATGCCATTTTAAAACATTTATTTGACTGATGTGACCTAGATTTGTGTAAAGAAACTAAAGGAATTAAAGAATGATTGATTTTTAACCATCAGGAAACAATGTAGAATTTGAATGGGTATTTTTCTATTGTCAATTGTATTTCACTTAGATTTTACTTACCAATTTTTGTGTGATTCCTCTCCTTATTTGAAGATAGAATAAAATAAAGCCTGGAATACTGTTACAAAATGAACAGTTTTTTGCTAGAAGTCTTTAATACTGGTTTACTCAATTATGGTCAGCTTGTAGTCAGAAACCTGTAGTTAGACGGATTTCTTTTCTTTTTTTTTTTTTTTGAGATAGAGTCTCACTCTGTTGCCCAGGCTCGAGTGCAATGGCGCAATCTCGGCTCACTGCAACCTCCGCCTCCCAGGTTCAAGTGGTTCTCCTGCCTCAGCCTCCCAAAGTGTGATTACAGGCAGGAGCCACTGTACCCAGCCAGTTAGCCAGATTTCTGCTGATTAAATCCAGATACAGAAGAGTTTGGAGTGTAGCTTTAGGAAAGATGGGAAGGCAGACTGCTCCTTGGATAAGAGGCTTAATTCTATTAAAATTTTTCTCAGGCTTTATACTTTTCTCAGGTGTTTTTTGTTTTGTTTTTTTTCCCTGATGGCAATGTCATAATACACACAGAAGAAGGGGTATGATGGGGATTGTTTTATTTCATTCATTTCACTATGACTTACTGAGCTCCTACCATGTGCTAGTCACTGTGCTAGGACCTGGGGATATAGTCATGAGAAAAGTGGGTATGAGTCTTCCCTTTGTGGAGCTCATGGGCCAGCAGCAGTGGCAGACAGGTGGACATAACATGCCAGGAATTCCAGGAGGGAGCCCCAGAGGGAGGGAACCAGGATCTTCTGAAGTAAGAGGGATTTTTCTTCAGGTAGATAAACATTGTCAAGTGTGGTGGCTCATGCCCGTAATCTCAGCACTTTGGGAGGCTGCAGGAGGCAGATTACTTGAGGTCAGGAGTTGGGGACCAGCCTGGCCAACATGGCAAAATCCCATCCGTATTAAAAATACAAAAATTAACCAGGCATGGTGGCACACACCTGTACTCCCAGTTACTTGGGAGGCTGAAGCAGAATAATAGCTTGAACCCCGGAGGCAGAGGTTGCAGTGAGCTGAGATCATGCCACTTGCACTCCAGCCTGAGCAGCGGAGTCTCCATCTCAAAAAAAGAAAAAAAAATACTCCATACTGGTTTTACATACATATGATTAAAATAAAACTGCACTTTGAAAGGACTTAGGATTCTCCATTCCTAGTCATTAAGCCTGACATTGGCAATCAAATTTAAAGGAATTATTGAGGGGTTTTGAGAACTCAATAATCTGAAATCCGCTGAGTTTCTCGGGAATACCATTTCCCCAGGAAACATAATCATATAAATCCATTCTCATGCTTACCAATTGTTCTCTTACATTTTCTTTCTTCTTTTTTTTTTTTTAGACGGAGTCTTGCTCTGTCACCCAGGCTGGAGTTCAGTGGCATGGTCTTGGTTCACTGTGATCTCTGCCTCCCAGGTTTAAGCCATTCTCCTGCATCAGCCTCCCAAATAGCTGGAATTAGAGGTGTGCACCACCATACCCAGCTAATTTTTGTATTTTTAGTAGAGACAGGGTTTCACCATGTTGGCCAGGATGGTCTTGATCTTCTGACTTCGTGATCTGCTGGCCTCAGCCTCCCAAAGTGCTGAAATTACAGGTGTGAGTCACCATGCCTGGCTACATTTTCTTTTCATTTGTTTTTATGGCAATTGTGTTGCCTTCTTTTCTTTAGAAGTTATCTTGCCCTGATGTCAGGTAATTTCCTTTCTTCTGGTTATGCATTGAATTGTGTCCCCACAAAAGGTGTTGAAGTCCTAATCATCAGTACCTGTGACTGTCACCTTATTTGGATCACTTTAACAGATGATCAAGTTAGGATGAGGTCATTAGGGTAAGCTCCAGCCTAACATAAGGTGTCCTTATAAAAAAGGGAAATTTGGATGCAGAGATGGACATGCAGATGTAGAACATGGTGTGAAGACACAAGGAAAACCATCTTCAGACCAAGAAAGGCCTGAGCCTACCAGAGAGTAGCAGGGAGGAATGGACCAGATTCTCTCTCACAGCCCTCAGAAGGAATTGACTCTGTAGATGCTTTGACTTTGAATTACTAGTCTCCAGAACTGTGAGACAGTTTCTGTTGTTTAAGCCACCCAGTCTCTGATACTTTGTTATAGCAGCCCCAGGAAACTAGCACATCTTAGCTAATGCGTAAGGTCCTTGTAAGCATGACACAAGTTACATATGTAAATACATGTGAAGGCTAGTGGCTGGTGTATTAGTCTGTTCTTATGCTGCTATAAGGACATAATCTAGACTGAGTAATTTATAAAGGAAAGAGGTTTAATGGACTTACATTTCCACATGGCTGGGGAGGCCTCACAATCATAAAAGAAGGCAAAGGAGGAGCAAAGTCACTTTTTATATGGCGGCAGGTAAGAGAGTCTGCCCTCTATAAAACCATCAGATCTTGTGAGACTTATTCACTATCATGAGAACAGCATGGGAAAAACCCACGCCATGATTTACCTCCCACCAGGTCCCTCCGATGAAATGTGGGGATTTATGAGAGCTACAATTCAACATGAGATTTGGGTGGGGACACAGCCAAACCATATCAGCTGGCCCATACTGTCATCTTGTTGCAATGTAGGTTTCAGCTTGGAAGTCATCAACATTGTGCTTTCTACCCAATGATGACAGTTCTTCAGTGATTGTGGATACTTGGCTACATAGAGTGAATGGGAAATAGGGAACATCTGGGACATAGGGATGGGCAAGATGTTCCATCTCGGGACTTAGGGAGCAACTGGTTATAACAACGCAGATAAAGAGGACTTTCTACCATTATACAACAGCCATGGAAAGAGCCATGTGTTCGGATAGCAGGAGAGCCAAGAAAGGTTCTAAGGAGAAGGAGTAGGTTGGGGATTCTGGGCAGAAACTACCTGAGATCCAGCCTCCTATAAACTTCCATTTTAAAAGATTTTCCATCTTTATGAAGAAGATTTTTTTTTCTAGTCTCTGCATGACTCTCAGAGCATTCTTATAAATTTCTGATTTTGAAGGTTTAACAGTGTCCTTTCTTCACCTCCACAGTAATGTTAAGAATTATTAAGAGAGCTCAGATTTTTTGAGTCCTTACTCTTTGACAGGCACTGAGCTAAGTCTTTACATATTGTATTATCTCATTTCAGTCTCATTTAATTGCCTCAACAATTCTGTGAAGGAGATGAGGAAACTGTCACTTACAAAAGTATCTTGTCCAACTTCTTGGTAATAGTGGAGCCAGAGCTTGAACCCAATTCTGATTGCAGAACTTATGTTCTCACTACCTTCTGACTCCCTCAACAGCAAGTGGCTGAGAATATGACACAATTTTACAGTTACAATGTACACTTAAAATAGTAACTACTAAACTGATTCTTAGGAATTGAGACCAAAGGTGTGTACAGAAGTTCCCTCTTTTTACTTTATTTTATTTTTGTGCGTGTGTGACACAAAATTATGTATGTTCTAGATCTTGATCTAGCCTGGGAAGTAGTTACATGGTTGTACACACATGTAAAAATTCACTGAGTCATATACCAGAGATTTGTGAATTTGTAGGTAAGATATATATTTCAATAAAAAAATTAACATTAAAAATATTACAATAGATTTGAATAAATGGGGGGGGGGGAGTCTTGCTCTATGATCCAGGCTGGAATGTAGTGGTATGATCTCGGCTCACTGCAACCTCCCCCTCCTGGGTTCAAGCAATTCTGGTGCCTAAGCCTTCTCAGTAGCTGGGACTACAAGAGTGTGCCATCATGCCTGGCTGATTTTTGTGGTTTTAGTATAGATGGGATTTTGCCATGTTGGCAAGTTGGTCTTGAATTCTTGACCTCAAGTTATCTGCCTGCCTTGGCCTCCCAAAGTTCTGGGATTACAGGCATAAGCCACCATGCTGGGCCCAGATGGTCCCTCTTAAACTCTAGTTTGCTAACCAGATAACCTGCTTCCCCCCACTTTTTTTCCCTCTGATTACATTTGCCTGAATTTTTGCCCTTAATGTCTTTCTTCTCGATAGTCTTTATTTTTCTTTTAAGACACTCTAGGGATTTCATCTTTAATGAAAACAAAAAAGATTCAGATCAGTAATTGAACACCTATTGAAGCCCATCACTGTGTCCAAATAATTGGTCATATAATCAATATGGTCCCTACTCATGTGATGCTCCTTACAGACTTTTGGGAAGTCAGACAATCGCATAATTATAATTGCATGAGAAAATATATAGGATAATAAGAGAATCTAATTTAGTTGGGGCATCCAGGAAGGCCTCTCTAAGGAGGTGACACTGAAGCTGAGGCCTGGCTGATAAATAGGAGTGCGTGTAGTGGTGTTGGCAGCCATAGAGACTGCCTGCAGAGGGAAGAGTGTGTCTGAGGTCTGTGCCATGTGGAATGAATGATAGCCACTGTGGCTGCAGCATAGTGAATAAGGAGGAAGGCTTCAGAGACGAGGTTGAAGACATGAACAAGGGCCTGCCTGTTACTGCATATCATAGTAAGCGTTTTGGATTAGCATTGCTATACAAACTAATGTGGTAAAGATACTTTATTATCAAAAATGATTACAAGAAAATTTGATTGGCAGTGTGATATTGGTGGAAAAATGTTTTTGTTGTTGTTGTTTTTTGTTTTGTTTTGAGACGGAGTTTTATTCTTGTTGCCCAGGCTGGAGTGTAGTGGCATGATCTCGGCTCACCGCAACCTCCGCCTCCCAGGTTCAAGTGATTCTCTTGCCTTAGCCTCCCAAGTAGCTGGGATTACAGGAGCCTGCCACGACGCCCAGCTAACTTTGTAATCTTAGTAGAAATGGGCTTTCTTCCATGTTGGTCAGGCTGGTGTTGAACTCCTGAGGTGATCTGCCCACCTCAGCCTCCCAAAGTGCTGGGATTACAGGCATGAGTCACTGCACCCAGCCATGACACCATTTCAGTAAAACTTTATTTACAAAGTTTTATATGTCTATCAGAATGGGTAAAATTAAAAGGACTGACAATACTAAGTATTGTCAAGGATGTGGAACAACTGAAATTCTCCTGCATTACTGGTGAGAGTATAAACTGAACAACTTAGTTTGGAAGAGTGTTTGGCAGCACCTTCAGAAGTGAAACATGCATCTTCTATACATCTATATACCCCTGTATGATACATCTATGTGTGTGTGTAAACATAGACATATATACTATATATCTATAGCATGAATATCCACTAATGGACACATACAGTGATATTAATAGCAGCTTTAGCCATAGTAGCCCCAAACTGGAAAAACTCAGATGTCCCCAAACAAGAAAATGAATAAATGAATTGTGGTATATTCTTCCAATGGAATATTACCCAGAAATAAAAATGAATAAACTACAGATACACACAACTGCATGGACAAATCACATAGGCATTATGTTGAGCAAAAACAGCTAAACATGGAAGAGAATATACTGTCACATGAATCATCCATGAAGTTCAAAACTAGCAAAACTAATCTTTCATGGTTAAGTCCGAATAGTAGCTATCTGGAGGGATGGGGATGCAGTATTGACTGGAAAAGGGTATAAGGAAACTTTCTGGGGTGTTATGTATGTTCTAGATCTTGATCTGGCCTGGGAAGTAGTTACATGGTTGTACACACATGTAAAAATTCACTGAGTCATATACCAGAGATTTGTGAATTTGTAGGTAAGATATATATTTCAATAAAAAATTAACATTAAAAATATTACAATAGATTTGAATAAATGGGGGGGAGTTTCAAAAACTCAGAGTTACAAATTGCATATGTAATATGATCTGAACTCCATTAAAAATTCATGAGAAAAAAAATGGAAAGAAAATCTGTGGAAAGACTGGGCATGGTGGCTTATGACTATAATTCCAACACTTCGAGATTGACTTGAACTTCTGATTGCTTGAGCCCAGGAGTTCAAGATCAGCCTGGGTAATATGGTGAAACTCTATCTCTACAAAAAACATAAAAATTAGCTGGGCGTGGTGGCACATGCCTGTAATCTCAGCTACTTGGGAGGCTGAGGTGGGAGGATTGCTTAAGCCTGGGAGGTGGAGGCTGCAGTGAGCCAAGATCTGTTGCTACACTTTTGGGTGATGGAGCAAGACCCTGTCTGAAACAAACAAAAAACAAAAAAAGAAAATCGGCTGAAGAATTAATAGTGGTTTCTGGATAGAGGGATTGTATTTCCATTTCTCAATAGATTTCAGTGTTTTCTAAGTTTTCTGTGATGTATGCATCTTATTTCCATATCAGAAAAATTGAAACAGGAGAAACAATCACTGAGTTGATTTTGACATAATTTCAGGGAATTGTAAATCAAGTTTGAAATTTTAGGGGTGAAATAGCAATTCAGAGATGGGCAAATTTAGAAGGCATCTCAGAGGGGTAAACCTGAAGGAGAACTGTAACAGCATTTTGGGAAGGATCTGAATGAAAGCAGGAATGGGGGTTGGTCAAGGAACCCTGTGTGATGTTTCCTGTGGCCCACATTCTTCAGCCGATGTTGTTTCCATCCAGTTCATGAGTTCTGCAATCTCTTCTGTGGTCCTTCAAGGATGTACGAGCTTTTTCTTGCACTCTAACATGGTGATTTGAAACCACTTACGATTTTTATCCTTAAAAACTCTTCTCCTAGCCTTTTACATTTTTAGGCATTACCATTTGCTCTGTTCTCTATTTTGAGGCTGCCTTTTCTTCCCTGCTGCACCATATGCCAATGTGAGTTTAAAAATTAATTGGGCCAAGCCATTCTCTCCTTCCCCAAAATAAATAAATAACCCCAGAGCCCCCCTTCCCTCCCGTCACAACACACACATGGAGCTCCAAATGATCCATCTGTCCTATTGAAGATATCCACCACCCACTTCATCCTGGGGCAGGCTATTTTTGTTTGCTTTGTCTTGAAAATTCCTATGTTGGAAGCTTTAAAGAGTACATTAGTTTCCATCAGAAAATGAAAAGCAAAGCACTTTGTTTTCCTGTTTCATACCTGTTTCAGCGCTGTGCACAAAGAAATGCTCAATAAATGCTGATTGATGCAGATCATGGTCTATGCCACATTTCAGATTTTTCTGTGCATATTTTTACTAATGATTGCACATTTATAATCATAGAATGGATTATAAAAGGGATGATATTCTCTGGAATCCATTATTTTCTGCATCTCTTTTCTGCAAATTTTTTCCTCTTAGGTGAGTTTAATTACTGAATTTTCAAATTCTCTGTGGTATCCAAGGATGACTGGAAGCCTTCTGTGAGTGGTGTTTGTTTTGTTTTGTTTTCAAACTGCTTCTCTCCCTTTCCTTGCCAGGGTAAGTAATAGCATTATGAGGTGTTACTGGAAATTTTAATCAATAAAATGTGCATGTCTTTCATTAGGATGCTAGGAAGTACTGCTGAGTTCGATTGTTTAGTTAATGCAATGAGCTAAAAGACTCAAGCATTTATGTGCACAGGGTCAATTTGAGTAAATTTTAGCCTAGATGGGCAATTTTAATATTTTTTTCCAAGATAACCTAAATGAAAGATTCATTTTAAGGTCCAAAGTTTGTAAGTATCTGGGAAAGCAGTTCTTCTGAAACAGACATAGAAATGAGGGAGACTAGCTTTGCTTTTAAGAAGTTCACAGTTCGTTGATTCCTTTTCTCTTTCACCCATGCCTGTGGCTCAGCTCTCACCTCGGGGTGGATGGATACTGCAAAAGCTATCCCTCCTGCTCTGACTTTCCATGAGACCTAGAGCAGCATTTTCAGCTGCCTGCTGGGCACCCCTGTATGGATGTTCTGATGATCTCTTAAGCTTATTATTACATCTGAGCTTAACTCACTGTTACCACCAAACTCATTATCTTTCCTGTGTTTCTTACCTAAATGGCTCTACTTTTTTGCAATCAGTCTCTAATCTTTGGGATTCTTTTTGCTCCCTCCCTTTACATTAAAGATTGATTTCAAGCTGGTCATGGCAGTGTGTACCTGTAGTCCTAGCTACCTACGAGGCTTAGGTGGGGGGATTCCGTGAGCCCTAAATTTTGAGACCAGTCTGGACAACATAGCAAGTCCCCATCTCTTAAAAACTAAATAAAAGAAAGAAAGGTTAATTTCCCCTTTATCAAGCATCTATGTCCTTTTTCTTCTGACCATTTTTCTATTCGAGCCATCTCCTATAAACAGTGCCCATCCTCAGTATGGCTGGGAATATAAATCCATGTGAGAAAGGAACGGCCCTGTGGGGTACTTTCTGTTTGTGAGATGATCTTAGAACTATCTTGTTTTCCTTATCTACGGATATTCCTGTCTCACTCCACTTGTCCCTTGGTCATCAAACTTATCTCTCCTCCCACCTCAACCTACGCTGGGTGTTCTTTCCTTTCTTTCTCCTCTCAAACGCTGATGCATAATTGACTACTTCCCCACAATTTTTTAGTCAGTATTTGTAGAAACAGCTCTTCCAGTGGATTCCCTCCCCCAAGGACTTCCCCCTTTCAATTTGGTGCAACCTGAAGTCTGCCCATCCCCTAGTACTGCCCACCTGGAAGCACCCCAAACCTTGGCCCATCCCAGTCAATGACATGGTGTCAACACTGGCATGCTCTGGGATTCCAAAGGTGGAAATTGCAGTGGTTCTCATTTCCAAAAGCTCATGGAATAGATGTTTACTGCAAGGTCATAACACCCAGATGATGATTTTTAACACACTGGAGAGAAGTGATGATTTTTGCATGGGGATACATGCTAGAGGTAAAACTCAGTGGGGGAATATGGATGAATCTCAAAAACATGCTGAGTGAAGGAAGTTGGGGTGAACGGGTAAATATTGAATGGTTCTATTTATATGAAGTTCTGGAATGTGCAAAAAGTGATAGAAATGGGAACAGCTATGGTGTGAGGGCAGGGATTGACTGGGAAGGACCACTGAGGAACTTTCTGCAGTATGGGAAGTGTTCTGTATCTTGACAGACATGTGGTTTACATAGGTGAATGCATTTGTTAAAACTCATCAAATTGTATACTTAAGATCTATGCTTTTTACTGTATGTAAATTATAACTTAATAAACAAAAAAATTAATTCAAAGGGAAAAATTGCAGAGTAAAATGTGTAATAGTATCCTACTAGTGGTTAAAGAGAAAAGACTGTATGCATAGGAATAAACAAAATAATATAATAGGAAGAGAAGCAGACATGCTCTTATATTTGTGATCAGGAAACATTTGCTTTGGAAGTGCTACTAGTTAATATCATACACTCAGTTGTTTGGGAATACATGGTCACTTTTGCAGTGGTCCATAGCAGATTAAAATCTGATTTTAGAAATTGGAAGGTATAGATTTTCTCTGTGGAAATTTCCAATGCTTCTAAAAATCTTGCACCCTGCTGCCTTCCCCTGTATCCAAAATAAATCACAACTATTTGGTTTCAGCTTGGTGAGTAGGAGGGTTTATATCACAGCCTTTATAATAACTAATATGTGGATCCCAGACTGATGGCCTAAAGGGCATAGTAGGCCTGTGAACATGTTTTGTTCTGTTTTGTTGGGGAGTGGAGATGTGGACAGTGGTGCTTTTTTCTTTTTATGAGTTGCAAATGTTTGAAACTTGGGAAATTTCCTATAAAAATGTGAACATCTGGCAATACCTGGGTGGCTTGCATTCTAAAACAGCAATAACTGCTTGGATCTGAGTAATAGCTCCTCTCTTTATAAAATTAAGATATAATTTACTTTATAGATATCCTACCATTTACAGCTATCTCAGGACCAATCCACTGCTGCCATTAAAAAAATTCTACTCTCAGTCTTAGTTTAATTTGCAACCTCTGGATTTACATTTGTGGAGCCCCTCCTATGTATACATGAGGGAGATATATCTGTTTTACAGATGAAATAACCAAGCTTCAATAAGAACTCACCTGAGGTTGCTTAGTAGCAAGTAGCAAAACCAAGATTTGAACTTGTATTCTTACCCCCAGAGTCTACACATTTACTGACAATGTTGTTGTTCATTTTTTACTTTTAACTTTGGTTTCATCTATTATTGAGTAAAAAATTACTACTTACCTCTGGTTGAGTTCTGATTAGTTTCTTTGTGACTTATTTTGGTAGAATAATCCCTGGTCTCCAAACTCTATTGATTTTGCATCCCTAGCGGTGAAAAAGAAAAAAATGCATAATATATATATGTACATTATTTATTGGTAAATAATAAACTTGTGCTCTATTACTATTATGTACATTTTAAAACATATATGTGTTTAAAAGTCTTAAAGAATAAGATTATATATATGCATATATTCCAGAATTTTCTCTCCACACTGCAGAAAATTATGTTGTAGGTATTGCATACCCTATCTTGGCAGCCAATAGATTAAGTGATGCCTGGACAATGATTCTGCCTGAAAGCATTTTCATATCAGAGACTGCCAATTTTGTATCCAATAAATTGTCCCTTCTAGATAAAGGATTCAGGAAAAAGATCACCTGATTTGCCCACACTATGGAAAGACGGCAGAAAGTTCTCCATTGTTAGAAAAGGTATTGTCTCTCTGTAGTCACATTTAAAATACTGTATTCTAAAACCTTCTATAGCTGTGAACTTCAAAATAACCAAAGGCATCTTTTATCCCTATTAAGGCCTGGGATTCGCCTTTGGTGAGTTTAGGTTCTTTTCAAACATCTAGTTTTGACTGTGGATTTAATGCAGAGAAAAGCAGTACCCTCCTGGGTCTCAGTTTCTCAGTCTGGGATGTGGGGTCTCCACCTCACAGGACTTCGGCTGTGATTAACAAATTTGTGGTTTTAACTACTTGGACAAAACAAGCACTGAGAGAGGCTGTTAATATTGAATCAGTGTGAAATGTGTTTGTGGATTGGTGCCAGCAGTTTTCCCAGAATTCTGGTACTCTAAAGAAAGAATGTCAATTGAGTGTGCTTTTTAAGGCTTGCTTTGCGCCTGCTCAAAGGTCACACTGTGGTATTTCTCTAAATAGAGTTGTTTACATGTGAAGGGATAGGTTTTTCTTTCTAAGAGCTTATCCATGTCCTTTGACTTCCTTCCCATCAACTTGTGTGATCTGAGTGAAGCTTTTTTCTGGAGCATCCTCTGTTTGGAATGTTCTTTTCTGCCCTCCCTTAACCTCCTTATTTCCTTAGTTTGTCCTTAAGGCCCAGATGGGATGCCACATTCTTCACAATCCTACCAGCACCAGGTTGACGTAATCTTTCCCTCTCATGCACTTTGAAAAAATCAGAGTGTAGCATTGAGGGAATGCAAGAGAACACATTTGACACACCCATTGCGGACTCCACAGAAGAAAAGCCTTGTGTGTGTGCGTGGCATCGTTGGGAATGCAATAGAGATACATCAAGTTGTTCATGTAAAATGTGAAACATATGCTGCATCTCTGTTCTGGAATATTTTCTTTTATTAAGAAAGAAATGTTAGGCCGTGGCTTGCTTCTGTAATCCCAGCACTTTGGGAGGCCAAGGCAGGCAGATCACCTAAGGCCAGGAGTTCGAGACTAGCCTGGCCAACATGGCGAAACCCCATCTCTACTAAAAATATAAAAATTAGCCGGGCATGCTGGCACACACCTGTGATCCTAGCTACTCAGGAAGCTGAGGCAGGAGAATTGCTTGAACCCAGGAGGTGGAGGTTGCAGTGAGCCAAGATTGTGCCACTGCACTCCAGCCTGTGCGACAGAGTGAGACTCTGTCTCAAAAAAAAAAAAACATTAAAAAAATTTAAAGACAGAAAATTAAAAGGGATCATTACCATATCCCCAAACTCCAAGCCAAACCCCCAGACTTTTACTGCTGTGGCGATACACTGGCTTGGTATTTACCAAGTTTCCCTGTAGTTAGGCACATCCAGGCCTGGTCTCCTGCTAATGCGTGTGCTCTTGGTGGGCCCCTGCATTATTCATCATGAAGGCTGCTGACACCTGGCCCATCCTACTGTAGGCACTTAATGAATGTTTTAGTTAGCTCACCGACTCGAAGGTTGGAGAAGGGCCTGCACTGATTTTTAACCCAGTCTCCTGTTCTATTCCTTATCTTGCTTACATATGTCTTATGACCATAAACTCCAAGAGTTCTGTGAAGTTAAAGCTGAAGGCCACAGGTGAAAGATCTCAAAAAAGGAAGCCAGTGAGCGAGAAGCCCTGATCACAGCATAGTCAGAAAATAGGCTATCTGGGGTACTGGAGATTTCCTAGTAAATTGACAGTGAACATGAGGTTTGCCAGAGTGAGTCAGAGCTTTTCAGTGTTGAGAGAGACGAATTATAAATACTTTAAATGGTGCCATTTGAAACACTTCCCTCTGCGTTTTTCCTCCTGGGAGAGCCATGGCGGGGAAGCTGGGGCAGGCAGGCACCGTGCACCTGCTTCAGGGTCAGCACCTCCGTCAGGGGAGGTGCAGAGAAGTGCTGATGCTGGGGTTTCTGGTTCTACGCTCAGCCATTTATCCCACCAACAAGGACAGCCTGTCTCCTAATTACCAACCACTGGGACAGCTTCCTATGACCACAGCTGGCCAGGGCCTCTTGGGCATGTGCCTGCCACTTAGTGCCTTCCAGTTCAGTGGCTCTTAGATACGCTCTAACCAGAAGGAGGATAATTATATCTTGCAGCTGTATATGTGGTATAGAAGTTCTCAGACAACATGGTATAGAATGTGCACTTTTCCTCTTTTAGCAGAGCGTTTATAACGGCCTGAGTGTGTTTTGTCTTTGATATCTGGCTTTTCGAGTATTGGCTACTCATATTTCACAGTGACTTCTTTTTTCTTTCTTTCTTTTTTTTTGAGATGGAGTTTCACACTGTAGCCCAGGCTGTAGTGCGGTGGCGCAATCTCAGCTGACTGTAATCTCTGCCTCCTGGGTTCAAGCAATTCTCTTGCCTCAGCCTCCCGAGTAGCTGGGACAATAGGCATGCGCCACCACGCCCAGCTAATTTTTTTGTATTTTTAGCAGAGATGGGGTTTCACCATGTTGGCCTGGATGGTCTTGATCTCCTGACCACATGATCCGCCCGCCTCAGCCTCCCAGAGTGCTGGGATTACAGGCATGAGCCACCACTCCCAGCCTTCAAAGTGACTTCTTAGAATTACCAAACGTTATTTACAAGGCATCGAGTACAAGTATGTACAGAGCCTCATGCGAAGGAAACAGTGTGACAAAGGCAAGACTCCTGCACTTCAGCAGCTTAGCAGCTGGCAAGGGAAATAAGATAGTCTATGGGTAACCTTATTGCAAGGCAGGTTTACAAATACCATGGGAGAGCTGCTATTTGGAGAACAAGATTGGAAGAAATTGATTCTAGCCAGAGTGATTCTGGAAGCCTGTATGGAGGAGGTAATGTTTGAGCTGCATTTTTAAGCACAGGTGGATTTTTGGAAAGTTCTAATGGGAAGGAGATTGAGGAATTTCAGGAAAAGCAAAGGAAGCATGGGAAGGATGAAGAGATGTGTTGCAGGCGTAGAGAAGGTTTGGCTGCTCACAAAGACTGCATGGAGCCTGGAGTGTGATGTGTGGGCAGCAACTTAGTGCCCTGATTCTATGGAGGAGATCACTGGAGAGTCTTGTCTACCATATGGAGTTTGAGTGCAGAGGATGCCTGTGACCCCAGTCAGCTGATCTTCATCTGTGGCTGCTTCCTTGAAGGCATTCCAAGCCTGCCTCTCATTGCTCTTTGGGAACTTTGCCTACGCAGAGTATTGTCAGAGAGTAATTTGAGACACTTGATGCCTGTTAAACTAATTATGCTTCAGTCCTCAGAGTGCCGTGGTGCTCTCAATCCTGAATGCTCAGCAGATTTTATGTAGTGTCTGAATTATTAATAGGGAAGATATGGAAGGGGGTGCTTGGCTGCTTGTTCCATTTTGAGCAGGTCTTGGGTGAGTGGCATTACGGGAAGAGAAGCAGCTGCTTGCAGAGGGATGCAGGAAGCAGGCCTTCCTGAGGAGCCCTGCCCAGACCGGAGCCTGTGCCAGTATGCTCAGAAAATCACAGCCTGCTTTGGAGGGATGGGTAAGACCCCTTAAACATTAGGCTTTGCAGAGAGGATGCCCAGGGCTGACCATGCAGGACTGAACTTTAGGACTTGCTGGGAGCAGGGAGCAGGGGTAGCCGCTGCTGAGCAGGAGAGCCTCACACGGACCGAGTTGTCACTGTCTGGAAGTCCAATTGTACCCCCTTTTCATAGCCTTCCCACTTAATGTGTTCTGTTTAGCAGCAAAGATCATCCTGACTTGTGAGCAACTGCAGGTGTTTCTGGAAGGTGTGCTGAGCTCTTTCTGTTTGTTCATTTTGGTTAAAAACAACAAACAAAAATGAAAAGTAACCCTATTATCACTGAAGAAGCCACAGGCTAACTGCAGACCATTTCCTTAGCAAACTAAATTCCATCAATATTTGCATTGTAAGGTGGCGATTTGCTCTGTGAAAATTTTATTTCTTAGCGAGGAACAAGTAGATCCTAGCAGATGATTTAAGCAGGGAGGGGACACTTGTCTGAGAAAAAGACTTAAGTCATTATATAGAATAAAGTTAAAGTCTGTGTTCATTTGTGGAGAATCACTGTGACTGATGAAAAAAGAGCAGTCATTGTGGCATCTGTTCCCCGAGCACTGTGTAGCCCCAGAACATCTGGTTTCGGGCTGGGGCTCATCACATCAGGTGTTTATTGAGCTCCTACAGTGAGCAAAGGCTGGGTGCCCTCAGTGCTCCTTGGTGAATTTTCCCACTGATGGTTCATTTTCATAATTTATCATAGAAGAGCTTGACTAGGTACAGTGGAACTGCTGTTAGAAAGTTTAGGAATTTCCTATCTGGTAAGATACACAGGCCAGCAAATTCTTGGGCAGAAGTTCAATGTTTGTAATTATCATTTGCTCTGTGATGTGGTGCATTGTGATAGCTTATCATAGAACCATAGAAACGGTCATAAAACCCACTCCTTTGCGATTGCTGTAACTGTAGTTTTATGTGGGCTGTGGCAGGAGGCAGCAATGAAAGACCTGAATCCACTGGTGCTCCTTTAGGGTCTTCCCCAGCTGTGCTTTCCCTGGTGAAGAGGTTGCTGTCAGGCAGCTACCACTGCAAGTCTATTTCTAAGACTGTAGGTTTGGCCTCTGCTGGGTATTTAACTTGAACCATGTGGAGGAGGAGAAGTGAAAAGCTCTGAGCACCTGGGGAGTAGAACTTAGTTCACAGGGGTCTGCAGTCACTACTGCCAGCATCTGAACTCCCATCCCCAGTGCCTGAGAATGGAGTCAGCTGCCTCACATTTATATGTAGTTTGGTTGTCTTTAAAAGCAGGCAAACATTTGCTATTCTCATCAGCTGTCTTTATGATGCACATGTAGTTTACTTTCCATCGTGACCTAAAATTCGTAAAACAGATCAAAATTCTTATGTATAATTCTATTATTAAGAATTTAATTTTTCCTTTTCACAATCTCTTTTTTTTTTTTTTAGAATAAAAAGAATGAAAGAGAGAAAGGAAGAGGAAGAGATTTTAGAAAAAGAGAGAAAAGGAGAAAGAAAGAAACAGCAAAAGAAAGAAAAAATGAAAGAGAAAGAGGAAGAGATTTTAGAA
>CAUYQU010075776.1:0-21916 GCA_963574635.1 Cheracebus regulus | reverse complement strand
TGTTAGGTTGCTAGGCGGGAAGCTGATGGGGCAGGCGGTGATTGGTCTGTTAGGTTGCTAGGCGGGAAGCTGATGGAGCAGGCGGTGATTGGTCTGTCAGGTTGCTAGGTGGGAAGCTGATGGGGCAGGCGGTGATTGGTCAGGGCGATCTGCTGAGTGGACGCCTGGGTGGGGTAGGAAGAATTTTTTCTTTTAGGGACTTTCCAGCCCGGTGTTTTCCATGCGGTTAGGGTCTGCGCAGGGACTTTCAATCAGGTGTTCTATATTCAGCTGGGTCCTGGGTGAAATGGGGGGAGGGGTGGAAGGCCTGCAACCCCCTCCGGACAGTAAGAGCTGCTCAAATCTACTCAATAGCCTTAAGTTCAAGTATGGTACAGATTTGTCACCTGTATTCCTCATGTTGTATTGGATCTCTAAACCTATTCATCTCACATCTGTGCTACTTCATAGATCTGTATCTCCCCATTTCCACTCCCAACTCCCCACCCCTTGTACCCACTATTTTGTTCTCTAGCTCCATATATTTGAATTTTTCTGTATTTCAGTTTCCACATGTAAGTGAGATCTTGCAATATTTTTCTTTCTGTGTCTGGCTTAACATAATGCCCTCCAGGCTCACTCATGTTATGGCAGTGGCAAAATCTTGTTCTTTTTTAGGTCAGAATAATATTCTATCCAATTATGTACCACAGTTTCTTTATCCACTTGTCTGTTGACAGACACTTAGGCTGTTTCCATGTCTTGGTAATTGGGAATAATGCTGCAATGAATGTGGTCGTGCAGACATCTTTACAAGGTGTTGATTTCATTTCCTTTTGGTGTATGTCCAGGAGAAGTTTTGCTGGGTCCTATTTTCAGTTTTCTAGGAAACTTCCAATACTGTTTTCCATAGTGTCTCTACAATTCTACATTCCACCTAACAGTGTACAAGGGCTTCCTTTTTCCCACACACTCACCAACACTTGTTGTCTTTTGACCTTTTGCTAATAGCCATCCTAACTGGTGTCAAGTGATGTCTCATAGTGGTTTTGACTTGTATTTCCCTGATGATTCATGATGTTGAGTACACTTTTATATACCTGTTGGTATTCTTTGGAGAAGTATCTATTCAAGTCTTTTGCCCATTTTCTAATTGGGTTGTTTTTCTACTGTGGAAGTGTATGAGTTCTTTATATATTTTAGATATTAACCCCTTGTCAGATTTACAGGTTGCAAAACTTCTTTCCAGACCATAGATTGCTGTTTCATCTTGTTGATTGCTATGCAGAAAATTTTTAGTGTGATGAAGTTTCATTTTTAAAATTTTTGTTTTTGTGGCTTGAGCTTTTTGCTGTGATGTCTAAAAAATTATTTCCAAGGCCAGTGTCCAGGAGCAGTACCCCCTGTGTTCTTTCTCTTATGGGACTTTTATAGTTTCTGGTCTTACATTTGGGTCTTTTATCCAGTTTGAGTTTATTTTTGTGTATGCTGTAAGGCAAAGGTCTAATTTCATTCTTTTGCATGTAGAAATCCAGTTTTGCACACCCTTAATTGAAGAGTATTGTTAATATTTTTATAGGACCTTCTACTTTCTAAAAAGTGCATTTTTTATTATCTCATTTTATCCTCATAACTCCGTGGGGCCCCAGCAAATATTAGTATCATTACTATTTTATAGACAAGGAGGTTGAGACCTGAACAGTGAGGTCAGTTGGAGACGTAGGATTATAATCCAAGCCTCTTACTCCAGATCTAGTTTGTTAACCCTCACCACCCTCAAAACAGCTCATTCTCAATATTCACCGTCATTATGTTCTATAAAGTCACTGTGAACACCACACTGAGAATATTAAAACATTCCTCCTAGGGGAAATGCAGAGCTAGGTTCCTTAGAGCCTCTGTTCACAACAGTTTCATCAGCTGATCAATACATAACCTTGTTTTGTATATGTGTTTATTTCAAGAGACCTTATTTCATATTTATCGCTGATTGAGTAACAGCACTATATCTCATGCCTGAATGGGGCATAGTGAACACGCCTGTTTTCTCTGTAAGGCACATCACAATCTTCTTGTGCTTAGGAATGATAGACAGCACTTCATTGCTGCAGTTGGGGCCACTTGAGACAGTGAGATCACCAACAAAAGGCACAAAAATACAAAAACTGTAGGAACTAAATAGACCATGATAAGGACACTTCTTTACAGTATGAGAGCTGAAACAAGAAGGCAAAGCATCACATTGTTCAACCTCAGCCGAGAATGTGTGCATGTCAGGTTTTCAGTACTCTGCATGTGTCTGTGAACCACTACAAAAGCACCACAAGTTCTGATTTGGGGGTTACAAACAACATTTTGGCAAGTAAAGCAAATTTGCAAATACCGAATCCTTGAATGACGAGGATAGACTATACCAACTCCAGAGGCTACAAACTAGAGAACTGACCGTGGATTCTGCAGTTCTGGTCATGTTAGTCCACTGTTGTCATTTTCTAAGTAAGAAGGTTTTAGAGTGATGAATCATGTCAGTTTCTGGATAACAGGAATTTTGCAAGAAAATGCCCTTAGAGTAGATGCAGTGTAGACGTGTGCTAGTATGCTCCAGTGCCCTCACCACCCTCCAGACTTGACTATAACCACAAAGGCCTGTGGAAAAATGCTCAGGTCAGTTTCTGATCCTGAGAAACTCATACATTTTGTGTAAAGTGGGGGCTCTGAGGTGGATGAAAAGAATGTAATACATTCTGAGTAAAAAAATTAGAATGATAGGGACAGAGGAATAAAGAATTGAGTTCTTTCACTGAGAATTTGGGGAAAGTCATCATGGCTCTTGGTTACAGCTATCAGTGACACTGAGAGAGACAGAGCAACAGGAGGCAAAGATAATGGATTTCGAGTCAAAGCTGAATTTGAATCTCCTTTCCTGCTACTTGGTAGTTGTGATTGTTTTGGCAAATCGCTTTGATTATGCCAAACCTCAGTTTCCCCTTCCATAAAGTGAGATTGCTAATACTGGAGGAATGTTGAAAGTACCAAATGCAGTCATGGTTGGGTGCCTACTAGGTCTTCCAGTAAGCACTCAATAAATGGAAACTTTAAGAAAAAAAATTATTTTTCCAGTAAGCACTCAATAAATGGAAACTTTAAGAAAAAGAGGAAAATTATTCTGTCCCTAGTGCTACAGAAATCATAAATTGTTTTCCTTATCATAAGTGGTATTCTTACCTTGTAAAGGTGTCACCATTCAATTAGTTGCCCAGGTGGGGTACCTCAGATCCATCCAGAGCTCATCTCTCCAGTCAGCCCCCACTCCTCTGGGTCCCACCTCTTACACACCCATCAATCGGACCCCTACTTTCTTTCCACTGGTGTCAGCCAGGCCCGTCTCATAACAGGAGCTGTTGCAAGAGTCACTAAGCTCCCGTCCCAGACTCCAGTGTTTCCTACAACCGACTCTGGTCTCTTCCCCCAAACAGCCAGGTCACCCACTGCCAAAGAGCCTCTAAGGGCTTCAAATAGCATATGGAGTAAGTTGTAGCACCCTCAGTGTGTCGCACAAGGTTCTTCAATTTCTGATCTTTTCCTTTCTGCCTTTGGAGACTCAGCTGTCAGTGCCCACCAGACACCAAGTGTTCCAATCCCATTGGAACTATAAATGTTTTTTCATATACCCATATACCTCTTTTTGTTTGTTTTAGGGACTGAGTGTTGCTGTGTTGCCCAGGCTGGAGTGCAGCGCACAGGCATGCTTGTTGCAGCCCCAAAATGCTGGACTCAAACGATCCTCCCAGCTTACTCCCCGGTTGCTGGAATTACAGGCACAGACCACCACACCCAACTATTTTTTTGTTTTTTTGTAGAGATGTGTTCTTGCTGTGTTTCCCAGGCTGGTCTCAGTCTCCTGGGCTCAAGCAATCCTCCCACCTTTGCCTCCCAAATGCTGGGATTACAGGCATGAGCCACCGTGCCTGGCTACATCTTAATGACTCTAAAATATGGGTAAGGGATCAAAAAGAGTTCATTCAAATCCTAATCAGTGAGTCTTTACAAATTGCTCTAAAACTTCCAAGCTAAATCCAAGGTAGTACCTTGCACGTGTCTCTTGGCAAAGCAGTGACATATGTACCCTTGCATTTTATTCTAACCATAAACTGCGAAGAACAGAGTGCTGCTTTGGAGCCTCATACTCAGCCCTGTGTAGAAGAGTTTCATACATAGAAAGTAATGAGTCACAAAGGTCACACAGTCAGTGAAAACCTGGAACTAAAATGCAGACCTGTTTCCTTTCTCCATTTGTTTCTCGAGACTTAGATTTGTTTCCAGCAATTAATGCTCATGGTCAGGAGACGCATTCTTTCTCACTGTGGCATCAGTAAAGAGGGTTGGACTTTTAAGAAGCTGATACATTAGGGCCATTTGACAGATTTTATTAAACTTTGGTTTGATAACAAGCCTGCTTCTGATACACGTGTGACTTATTTTGGTTGATCTCTTACTCTTCAGCAAATGCTTCTTCAATTTGAAGAATATATGCATATAACTGTTTACAAGTGGCCACAGCCCAGGTCTGTAAGGATGGTTATTTAAGAAAATACTTTCTTCGGCAAGAAGAAAAATTTTCTAACCTACTCCTACTTCCTGTTATTCAGATTCTTCAAAAGGATATTGAAGTAGTTTTTGATTTATTATGTCACATTGTGATGGCACCTAAAAAATCCAAAGCTATTAGCACTGCATAAAATAGTAATTCCTGTTTGCGATCTTAAAAAATGGTGAGAAAAAATTTAGAAAGCTCAGTGGTGATACTTTAAAATTAGGGCTTAGGTTAAATATTTATTATTTTCTTGAATGCGACAAAAACATCTGAAGAAAACACACAGCTAAGAAATATAGTGCAACAATTCATTTAAATTAGGTTATTAACTAAGCTACCAAGACCTTTAAAGGCAATTAGTTACTACTCCTGAAAAGATTCTAGTATAAATCTTAAGATGTAGGCATTATTTGTGCAGTGGTACAAAAAAGTGTCATGCTCTATGTTGGGTTAGTATCTATTCAGTTTTATTGTGATTGATTATTCAATGAGTCTATAAGACTAAGCCTCAAAAAGTAGTGTATAGTTAGTGAAATATATAATCAAAGGAATCAAATCAATTGAGCTTCTTTGGAACACTTAGAGAAAGAACTGTGTGGCCAAGTGTGTATGCACTGAGAAGCAGGTCTAATTGTATGGAATTTCTGCTTACTGAAGAACTAGGAATGAATCCATCATTAGAAACAGTTATATTATTGATTAATAATTAGTAAAACATTCGTTTTCAGTACTTGAATTTAAAAAAGTGTCGTTGGGTGCTAATGCTACAATCTGAGTCAAATAAGTCAAGACATGTCTCTTTTGTGAGTTCCTTGTGATCATGATTGTTGACCCAAATTCATCTGGGAGTAAGTTTGACTTGAAAGTTCTCAGTGAATTGTGCTGAGCCTAAAAATTCTTTCCAAACTATAGCATCTGTTCTGTATTTACAAACTGAAATAACTACGGATGTCAAATGAAAGAAGATTCTATTTCCTTTAGAAAATCTTTTTTTTTTAGAAGGTTGCATCAAAAATCTTTTTAGAGGCCGGCTGTGGTGGCTCGCGCCTGTAAACCCAGCACTTTGGGAGGCCAAAGCAGGAGATCACTTGAGGCCAGGAGCTCAAGACCATCCTGGGCAACATAGCAAGACCCGGTCTCTGCAAAAAAATTTAACATAATTAGCTGCGTACAGTGGTGTCACCTGTAGTCCGAGCTACTAGGGAGGCTGAAGTGCGAGAATCATTTGAGCCCAGGAATTCAAGGTTGCAATGAGCTAAGATCACCCCACTGCACTCCAGTGTGGGTGCCAGTGAGACTTCTGTTTTTTTGTTCTTTTAAAAAAAACTTAATTTTTACAATTTTGATGTTGCGGGATAGCCAATGTGTAATTGTTGCCATTTCTTTCCCCCAGTGCCGTGCCAAACCGTTTTAGATTACTTGAAGACGGTTCTGCAACACCACAACCAACTCCTGATACCACAGCCGGCCGACCAACCAACTGAGGTAGGTCTTCAGTAAAGAGATAAGTGTTCCATTTGGAATTCCCTTCAGATGAAGCCTCTTGATAACTTACCAGGTATGTACCAGAACAGATTGGCTGGCACAATAGTTTTTGACTAAGGTTTATGGGTCTATTACCTGTGAGTATGTAACTTGTGGAGAAAGATCATGCATGTATTTGACTACAGAGATTCAGCTTCATACTCTGAGTGGGGAAAGACAGAGGTAATGGCAATTTAAATAGCATGTGCAATTTTTCCACCATTCTGTTTGCACAGAGATGCCTGAAATGAGAGACACCAACTTCTCATTCCCTCAGACAGCCTGGGTTCCAGATGCCCCTCGCTCTGGGCCCCACACACACTGGGCAGGATTCTCCAGCGTGTAGATAAGCATTCTGCAGATGTCAGGGCTCCTGGATATGGGTTATTTTCTTCATCTGGACTTCAGTGGAAGAAACCACAGTCTCTCCCAATTGGTAGAAGAAATGATGTATTTTAATATAATAAACATGGTACATATTTATAAGATGTTCAAGGCTCAGTTTTGAATATATGACTTTCATAGGAGACTTGAGAACCATGGGCCATCCCCATGAGAATCCCATGGGGAAGCTCTCAGGTTTCCCCCAGCCTAAAAATAAGCCTACGTTGGATTCTCCCTCTCTCTGCCATCATTGCCCTCCTTTCTGCTTCCGTCTCCTTGCAGGCTCCCAAAGCATGCTGGGTCAGCACTTTCATTCTATACTGTGGCACATCTTGCTACTTGAAGGTTGGGCCCAGGTTTCATCTCAAGAGTCATAGAAGGCACTCGATTCATGCCTGCTGAATGGTGATCTCATGTTCTAGTGATCAGACATTTGAAAGGCTGGTCTGTATTCATTATCTTCTATTAGTTTCCATTTGCCCTTCCACCCTGTAATCTGGCTTCTCTTCCACCACCACCAGAGTTTTCTGCAAGAGGCCCCTGGTGACTCTCCCAGTTATCTGGTCCAGTGGCCCTTTTTTCACTCTGGTCACCCCAGGCCCTCTGTGCTCTCTCTTTCCCTTGGCCTTAGTGTCAGTACTTTCTCCTGGTTCCTTGCCCCTCTTCTATGATGCTTTCATGAGTTTTTCCATCTGTTGTTCTCCAGAGTTGTGCTTTGTCTCTTTCTCTGACTCTCTGCTGCCTTTTCTCATCAGTTATGTTTCTTTTTTATTTATTTTTATTTGAGACAGGGCCTCGCCTTCTTGCCCAGGCTGGAGTGCAGTGGCGTGATCATGGCTCACTGCATCCTTGCCCTCCCAGACTCAGGTGATCCTTCCATCTCATTCCCCCAAGTAGCTGAGACTACAGGTGCACACCCCCCACACCCAGCTAACTTCTGTAGTTTTTGTTAGGCAGGGTCTCACTATGTTGCCGAGGCTGGTCTTGAACTCCTGAGCTCAAGAGATTCTCCTACCTCAGCCTCCAAAAGTGATGCGATTATAGACGTGAGCCTCTGCCCAGTTATGTCTCTTATAACATTGACTACCTGCGGGTTAATAAGTCCCACACGCATACCTAGAGCACCAGTCCCTGTGGCTCCGTTATAGACCACCATGTGAACTGCCTGGCCCACAGTGGATTGCCACACACCACTTGCTCTCACCACACCTATTCTGAATACCCATCTGCAACTCCTCCAGTTTTCAATAAAGGTCCTACCAACCCCAGGTAGAAATTTCTGGCACATCACTGACCCCCTCATTTCCTACATCCAATAATTCTATAGCCACGTTGAATTGTTTCCCTTCTCCTGGGCTGACTCTGTCGCCTGAACTATTGCAGCAGCTTCTTTCTTCTCCATTCTCCACACTGGAAAGTTTTTTTTTTTCTTTTTTTTCCTGAATTACGGATCCAAACTAAATGTATGCTTAAAATCGTTTGTTCCCTAGAATGAAGTCCAGATTTCCTAACTTGACATTACTGTTATACAAACAGCACAGCTGAAAAGCCCACTTCCTCCAGGAAGCCCTCCCCGATTGCCACACCCCACTTTGTGCCTGTGTAGCACACTTTTCATAAATCTAATTCAGAACTAGTTACCTTGCTTAATAGTAAATGTACACCTATGTCTGCCATTTGATGATGACTGTTAAGTAACCCATTAATTACGGGTGATTCATCTTGGTTTTTTTCAGTGACAACAATAGGTCAATGTTTAATAACCTGTGGGTGGCTAATTGAAGAAAATATACAACCAGAATTCCACAAAAATAAAAGGATAGGGGGAAATCTACATTTCCTCTGGATAGGACTATTTAAACTTTTATGACTCATCATCATTACGACTGTACTGCTTTTATTGTCATTTCAGGCATATGAGTATTTTCTCACTTTTATTATTTATCACATTTTACTTCTATTAACTATGCTGAAACAGGTTTATAAATCTCGTCTATAACACAGAGAGCATTCTGAATTGTGTTTGAGGCTATAAATTACTTTCTCTTTCTTTCCCTTGATGAAAATTAAGTCCAGTTGGGATTCCTACATTTTATGAGACCAACATTTTATGTA
The DNA here is from genome assembly GCA_963574635.1 of Cheracebus regulus. Taxonomy (NCBI): domain Eukaryota; kingdom Metazoa; phylum Chordata; class Mammalia; order Primates; family Pitheciidae; genus Cheracebus; species Cheracebus regulus. The sequence continues at coordinate 13,320 of CAUYQU010075776.1, read as the reverse complement.
GATCTGCTGCATTCAGTGGATTTTTTCACGGGTTTTGAGAAAGCTCCTTTCCTGGATTGTCGGCTGCCGAATCACCAGTCCCTCCCATCTTGAAATAGACCGATTTCAGGGGCACAGCAAAGCATCTTGCATGGGACGAACCCTGAACTCAGGGATGGCATCCCCAGACCCCCCTTTGAGTCGTGAGACCTTGGAAAGGGATTTGACCTTCTTGGTAAAATAGAGCAGTAATCCTGGCTTAACAGATGTGCTCACTCCTGAGCAGAACAGCTTTTAAAAAGTTTATAGTGTTAAATAAATAAACAGTTTAAAAGCCAGCTAGACAGTTTTTTCTAAGGCTGACAAGATTATTTACAGGGACCATCGCTAAGAGGATTGTGGCAGTCTCGTTTTTAAAATTAAGGATAGTGGAAGTCTCGTGTTTAGTGGCTCCTCATCTATGTTGGTCTCCTTAAAGTGCTTTAACTTTGCAAATTTGTGTTCAGTCGTTAAGAGAAAGTAAGAATTCTTCATTGTAGCCACCATTATCGGGTGTCTGCAATGTGCCTGCCAGCCACAGAGGCCTGTGTTCTACTGCATCAGCCATTCAGCAAACTTTTACTGCGCCTGCACTGTGTCAGGTGTCAGCTGCTGTGCTCTGCCCTGAGAGTCTGCCATTGAACAAACAGGTAACAGTCTCAGCCCTCACACGTGTATCTTCTGCTGGGAGCGACGGCAGGACTCCTCACCACAAACCACCAAGCTGGGATTATCATCTCTATTTTAACAGAAAGGAGGAAAGTTTAGAAAAGTCACCTGCCTCAGGCTGACCTAGTACCTCCACCTGTGAGGAGAAAGGAGGCAAGTGTGCCAAGTGCTTGGGGCACGTGCCTCGGGCTGTCGTCAGTTGCTCAGTAAATGGTGACAGTTATTAAGCTTCCTCTACAAAAGTACTGGTGACACAGAGAATAGTTTTGAAAGGACCAGCCCCTGGATTTTACCCACCCCTGGCCCACCCAGCTGCCTTGGGGGCCAAGGTGTCAACCAATCAGAGTCCTTAAGAGCCCCTTCCTGCAGTGCTTGGGAAGCAATGGAATTATTTTCCCTGCTGCTGCTTTCCTCCTCCCGGCCATAGCCTCTGTTCCTAATTTTTGTGAAAGATACCACCTGGGGATCATCTTGCCTCCTCAGTCTCATGTACATAGCCTGGCCGATTGAATTGGTTGTCTGGCCTTTTTGATCGACAGCTTTCACTCCCACCTCTCTCTGTCCTGCACAAACCTTATTCAGACCTGTTTCTCACCTCCTGCCATGAAACAGCACCTGGGCTGGAGGACTTTTGGGGAGCTCTGGGCTCTTGCCCATCTTTTGATAGTCTCTTGTACACAGGGTCCTCCACTGTACCCAGCCAAGGCTTGGCTCATGCTCCCAAATAGTCACATCTTGCACTCATGATAATTTAGTTTCTTTCAGTTTTACAGATGGGGAAACTTTGGTCCAACAACTTGACGTAACTTGCCTAAGTTAGTCTAGTAAGACATAGAACCAAGATTCAATTCAAACCCAGCTTGACTGTAAATTCAGAACACAAACTAGGTGCATCAGCTGTCCTCCTTAGGAAAGGAAACTACATCACGCTGTTGCTAGTTGAGGAAAGTATGAATGCGGCCGTGATGAGTCTCCACGTGCAGAACTTAGTGCCAGTTTCCTACCACATCGGGCTGCCTCCCTCTTGTTGGCGCCTATGCCATTTCCCCTTCTCAGTGTTTAACTAAACAGAGCACTTTTTGAAATAAAACCCTAGCAGATCCAAACGGTGCCACATTTATAACCTGTAGTAAATTTGCCGAGTTGTAAATTCAATGAGTTTTCCCTTTTTTGTTTTGTACACCTTAATTACTAGGGAGGGAGTACATTAAAACTAAGATCATGGGTTAATTAATTTGTCCTGGACTGTAGAATTTTATGGACAACCAGAACTAAAGTAATGGTTGTGTAGGTGCAATTGATTAAACATGGCTTATAAATGTTACTGAAATTCCTGTAATTAATCCCACTGCAGCTATTTAGCCTGGGAATTTTACAGCAGACATAAATTATGAAGGTGAAAAGTAAGAAAAATTTTGGGTTGACATAGTGGCATTTGCGGAAGCTATAATTTGAGGAAACCTGTTTTGCATGATTATTAGTGATTTTTTTTTTCAGTTTCCACAATTCTCCCTTTTTAAAACTTGGTTTTTAACGTCATTTCCATTGTAATACAGTGACTACCAGATGTTGGATGCGTTAAACACAAGTAATGCCTTATTAAAATAGACCACCAGCAGCATTTCTAAAAGTACTTAAAAGTAACCAAAGAAAGAAGAGACCTGTTTGATCACTCTTCAAAGTCATTTTTGCATATTTTAATGGATTGAAAAGGAAAGTTACAGGTTATGTTTAAATAGTGTTCCCTGTCATTGGATCTTGACACATTTTAACCTACCTGTTAAAATGTAAGTTATAAATAGCTCCCCTTTCAAAGGTGTTCATTATACCTCATTGGCTCTTGTTATAGAAAATGCAAATGTAATTTGAAAAGTGCCCCTTCTGAGTCTGAGCAATTACTTGTGCACTTCAGTACCTGGCTCATTGTCAGCATAGCCACTTGGTTAAAAAGCATGTTTGCCTTTGAAATGGAGATCACTTCGGCTTCTGGCTGGCTGGCTCCGTGGGTAATGAGAAAATATTTCGCTTTTCCAGGGAAGCAAGCAGCTGTTGAACAACTATCCTGTCTACATAACGAGCAAACAGTGGGACGAGGCTGTAAATTCTTCAAAGAAAGATGGGAGACGGCTCCTTCGATACCTCATCAGATTTGTTTTCACAACCGATGAGCTTAAGTACTCATGCGGCCTTGGGAAAAGGAAAAGGTCAGTGCAGTCAGGAGAGACAGGTCCCGAAAGACGCCCTCTGGATCCAGTTAAAGTAACATGCCTCCGAGGTACTGCATCTTCCGCTCAGTGTCACCATCTGTGATCTCATTTCACCACATTGGCTGTGGCTCTCCCTGTACAAGTGTTCAGCCTTGTTGTATTTTGATTTCTTTCTGCTGAGAACGTCTCGGCTTCATGTGGCCCATCTACTTGATATTGAGAAGCTCTTTTAAAACTCTCTGTTTGCCTTAGCATTGTTCTCACTTAGTGGGTACATAAGCATTGCGTAGCACCTCATGTTTCACACTTCCAATTCAGATTTTCTTTGCTGCCAGAGAAGGCCACCTCCAGCAAAACTGGAGCATAGGGGAACACACAGAGGAAGGGAAGGCGTGGAAATTTTTTTTAATGGGTAAAATGTTACCTCATTTCCAGTTCTAGTTTGTGTCCCCTTCTAGTACCTTCTCAAGAATACTTGGTCAAACCCCTTAAATTTGTTTAGGATTAATTCTCCTTAATGCTAAAATATACCTTGCCCAGTAAAACGTTCTCATTTTGGATTAAAAAAAATTTCTTTTAAATGTGCTGCATTGGTAATACGACTTAAGCAGTATTAATAGCAATTACTTTGCAGTTGATCTGCACTATTGTAGGCCAGGCAGAGGGGTGAGGAGGAGGAATCAGGAGGTATCCAGTTGATTCAGCAAGTGCAAATAAACACAGACCTAGACAAATGGAAGTGTTATAATGCCAAGAAAACATTCACACCTGAAAAATCCATATCAGAAAGCTCAATATTAACCTATACAGTTCAATGGCAGTTTTATTGGCTGGAAAGACTTAATATTGATTTACTCTGAATAGGGATAAAAATTTTTCCTGGTGAAGAAATTACAGTTTTTTAAAAAAAGCCACATTATCACTGCTAAGGCCCTGGTTATTGGAAAGAATACTTATGCACTCTCTCCTGAGATGCCCACAGCGATTCTGGACATCATGTGCCTAGGGTGCATATGTAGTGCTTGTTAGCAGCTGAGATTCCCTAGGCCTTCGCCCAGAGATTCTGATTCAGTAAGGGATGGGGCAGACATGAGATTGAGACATGAGATTGAGACAACCTTATAGGCTCATGCGCATGGCCCACAGTTCAGGAAACCGCCTGAGAGGAAAATGCCTGTACTTATTAGGCACACTTACTCAGAGTGACTAGGTGGTAGAAATTTGCAGGGTCTGTCCTACTAAACTAATCATCGTTTTCTGTATTTCTTGACATCGTAAGAGATGATGGAATCAACTCACCAAGAGGCAGTGTTGAGCTTGGGGGCTTGACTGAGTGCACTGGCTGTTTGTACTCAAGGGAGTTGCATTTAGGCTTATTTATAGGAGTCAAATAAGGGGTATCATTGCTGTATTATTTTTCCAGAACTTCTTATTCAACATTTTACATTTCTATAGCAAGTCAGTAGAACTGAGGGATTAAAATACATCCCAGAAAACTAGTGCCGCTGCTCTGGAAACACTGAAGGAGCCACTGTCACACTGATGCCTGATGCAGCCCAGGCTGCCTAACCAGAGACTGCTGTCTCCAGCTCATTTTTCACTTAGGGCCACAATGCGTGGACCTCCATCCAGCCCTTGGGTGGAGAATACATAGGCAAGATATGGTGATCGTTTATGTTGGAGGCAGTTAAAGCACTTCACTCTTTCAGGCATTTTAATTGCTTTTTGGTGAAATTAAATATTTAGAGGAGACAGCATATGAAAAATACTTGCCAGCCCATGTATAGAAATTACATTTTGAGAAATAAGTATAGCTAATCACGCAACGTTCTAAGAACATGGATACCTTTTCTGAACTAACACTCAGGCATCTCCTCAGTCACTAAGACTCTGTTATTTTATTGTACTCCATCTTCAAATTAGTAGCTGGTTAAAGAATACCATGCTAATAATATTTGCTATGCTTCTGGAGATAGTAACATTCTCAAAATGTGAGCAGGTAACAACTTGGGTTTTGAAATCTCCTTGACTTTTACCAGACAGGGTGCATTCTATGCCTTACAAATTAAATTTACCTTTCATTTCAACAGCAAATGTTCCTTGGAGGGATTACCCTCTCACTTAATACGATTTTTTTTTAACTTTTGCACATGAGAAGAAAATTTGTATGGAATAAATTGGGTCTAATGAGTGACATCATCATGGCATTGCATTGGATTTCCCATAAAGCTTTTCTGATAGAGCTTCTGTTAAAGTTTAAGCAGCCTGCCCTGTCATCTTCTGCAAAAACCAGCTGTTGTTTTTTTTTCTCTCTCTCTTTTTTTGATGTCGTGTATATTCCTGCAGAATTCATTAGGATGCATTGTACCTCCAACCCCGATTGGTGGATGCCCTCGGAGGAGCAGATAAACAAAGTGTTCAGCGATGCCGTAGGTCACGCCCGGCAGGGGCGGGCGGTGGGGACTTTCCTGCACAACGGTGGCTCGTTTTATGAAGGGATCGATCACCAGGCTTCGCAGGATGAAGTCTTCAATAAAAGTTCCCAGGATGGATCTGGGGATTAGTGGACAGAATCTTCCTGTTGTAGCAGCCGGTCCTCTCAAGAGTTCCACTTGTGAATGTCCTGTTCCTGTCACCTGAGAGTCCAAAGCATGTCATTCTGTCATACTCTACACATTCTCAGCTGCCATAGTACCCCAATAGAAATCCATTTTAGGGTTGTTTGGGAAGTTATGGCACGTACAACAGACTTTTGGAATACTGTATTATAAAAAGAAAAAAATACATTTGATTTTAAATGATTACTAGCTAGGTGGTGAGGGTGAAACAATAGGTGAGCTCCTAGTTACCTTTTTCAGACCTTCAAACTCTGCCACCTGGGCAGAGACAGTCCCCCAGGAAGACTGGGGTAGTGTTTCTGCCTATGGGAGAAGATGGAGACGTGGAGTTATGTTAAGGGACAAGGAACAAATGTTCTCTTAATTCGAATAAGTTGTCTTTACATTTTCCAAAGACTTGACTTCATATTTCTTGGCAAAGACATAGGATAGATGACATCATATACTAGTTCGACATTAATAATGTCTGTTACTAAAAGGAAGCCAGAGGACAGAGGCAGCATCTACAGACAGTGATTAATTACAGGTCAGCTATTTTTCTGTTATTTAAAAAAATCCACTGTGTTGATCAAGAAGGCACTATTTGATCTCTGGAGTTTACAAACAGTAGTCATTTTTCATTGTTAGTCAAGAAACATCCAAAGATCCAAAACCATTTTCAAATGCTCAGTTTTTAGGTTAGTAAATTCATAGTTTCCATAGCCTTAAATTAGGCTTTGTTGACACAGTGCCAAAGTGATGGGTAGAACAATGAGAATTTCAATCAATTCATTGTTCGATGCACTGAAGACCAAACAAGTGGTGTGACTAATGGTATTCCCTGAATTGACTAGGTGTTCTGGCATTGTATACACACAGCTTCAAGGCCATTCTGACAACTATGCAATGGGCTTCTCAGTAATTAGTCTGAAATTTGAGGGTCTTTCTCTGCTGATTTGATCTTTAGCATTTGTATGAAACTTGTTTCCCATTGTCATTGAAGAAAATATTTCATCCCCACTGTGCCTCCTTTCCCCCGGTGTTCCCCTTAGCTTTGGCTAAGTTAGCACTGTGCCTCTCCCACTCACTATTTCCTGGTTAATTTGTTGAACTCCATATGTGAAATTAGTGGTACCTTTGGAACCTTTCCTTATTGGCAAATGCTATAGAGGTGCTAGAGTCAATAATTTCTGAGGGCTTCCTGTTTGGAGTCAGGAGAGGCTTTCTTTACCAAACCAGTCCAGGTTACTGCATTCTTTGTAGAGCAAAGGACTAAATGGACACCATTTATTGAAGGCTACTAGTCATCTACAGACATGACCAAGGGTTTTGAAAATTGGATGGAGATTGAAGTTTATGAGCACCCATTGATAAAGGGTTTTTTGGCTATTTTGTCAACATAAACTCATAAATTATCCTTTAGATTTAATATTTAGTTTGCATTCACTATATACAAAGTCCTAGAAACACGTCTTTCTGTAGCTTTTGTTTATTAGCTTTTTTTTGTATTAATACCTTTCATCCATTGAAAAGTTTAATGTTTATAGAGATGGTCATCTGTCAGATCTGCTCAATGATGTAGGAGGAACTAATATTTCAATCCTATTTTGAGAAAATTAAAATTTGTCAAATCTACTCAATGGTATAGGGGAAACTAATATTACAATTGTATTTTGGGCAAATTAGCTGAAATTTAGAAGTAGAAGAAATGATATGGGCAAATGCCGTGTTCTTATGACAACCATGAGACTAGTATCTTTGGCTATCCAAGGAAGCATTTTTAGAGGTCCGAGAAGTTGGTGTCTTTTTTACGAGATTCTTTGACAACATGACATCTTTGCTAGGGGAAAAACCCCACCATAGCCTCATCTGTTTTTCCATCTTACCTTTTCTTAATTTTGCATTGGCCTTAAGTTGTCCCTACTGCTGAGTACATTGTTCTGTTTTTCTATAGCAACAATATTTGATCACTCCTTTTAAGAAAAACACACTAGCCCTTGTTTTCCTGCAAGCTTGAGGGTCCTGAACATTTCTTCATATCTAAGCATCATCATGGAGCCCTGTCATGCTGGTCTTCGCTGAGGCCAGCGAGAGCACTTTCTGCACTCCTGCTCCATGGCTGTACATGATGACACACCTGCACCACTGCTGCAAGGGCAGGGGACAGCAGCCTGTTGTTTGGCTGTCACTGTCACCTCCTGAGAAGGCTGCTGTGCCAGGCTTGCACACCACCTTTGTTCCAAAGTTACACATGGTCTCTTCCTCCCTCGCACCCACTCTAGGTGAATTATTTCTCTATCAGCTGTTTCTCCATCAGCAAATTCTGAATGTTGAGACTAATTGTTGAGCATCCCTTTTGCATAAAGCTGACAGACTCCATGCTCAGCGTCACACAGCCAGTCCTAACTCCTCTCCCTGGTCTAGGACCTACGACTTTTGCCCCCTGGTGAGATGGTCCATTATACTTCTACTGTTTTGTGTAACTGCTGGCTTCCTTTAGCCAAACCTAGCATCTGACGAAGGCACTAGCAGCCACTAGGCTATGATGCAGCATCAGTATAGACACTGCTGGCTCCTCTCCTTAGGACATGTCTACACTGCCATGTGAGCTTCACCTTTAAGGCTGGTATGTACCTGAGTTTATGGTGGTTGTCTGTACGGTTTCCTGATATTTAAATCAGGACCTACAAAGGACTTTCATTTATTTTTGGTTAAGGCCCATTGGGCCTCTATGTAGCCAGGGTAAAAGCTCACCACTAAGATTGGATGCTGTCATTGCTCTGTGAGCCTTTCAGTTGAAATCCTTGGAGACTTGAAGGTGTTGCTTATCATTTTGATTTGATTTTCTGCATCTGTATCTGGCAAATGGACAGATTGCTGTACAAGGAACTTAGTCATGTCAGCTTTTAGAGTCCTCCTTGAGTCATGTTAGCATTGGTGTGAAATAGATGGAGTTAAAACAGCTCAGGATGCAGCTGTGCCTCCACTTCATTGGTTAGAGGAGATGGTCACGGGGCTGGCCTGACAGCAAAGACTAAATGTGGCTTTTTTGTCAATGACTAGGTGTGATCCATAAGCCCAGCTATCAGAAGAGCCACACCTACCAAAAGTGACAGTGTTTACCAAATTAAAATCTTGTCACAAAGATCATGCCGGCTTTTCACAGTGAGCTGAAGCCCCAAGCTCATTTCCAGCCACAGTGAGCTGAAGCCCCAAGCTCATTTCCAGCCAGGCTCAGGATGACCCTGGAATGATCCGAACTGGATAGTGTAGGCCAGGGGCCTGTGGAGGGGACCAGTGTTTTGCAAGCGGTTACTAAAGTCACATTTCTCACTCACTCTTTTGACTGCTTCGTTCAAAATCTCATGGTTTAACCTTAGTGTTAAATGCTTTCAAGAAAAATTGTAACCATTTAAATTTTACAAGTACTTTCTTGTTTTACTTGGACATTTTACAACTACCTTCCCTATTTACTTGAAAATATTTCCTCCAGCCCCTGAACCTGGGCATCACTTTTTTGGTTTTCCTCATTCCATCACAGCATTTAGGTGACTGTTACCATTTATGTTTCATTAAGCTTCACTAGGAATGTAAGGATAATATTAAGAGCGTTTGCTGAAAATTGCTATCATCTCCTTTGGTAGGGGAATTGAGACATGTAGCTACATCACAGCTGTAGAGTTAGTGGGTGACTGTGTGTTCTGCGTTGTTTTTTACCTTTCATCAGTGACAGACACATTGACATAAGAGATTCCTCCATCAGGGTTATAAGGAAATATAAATGATTACCGTTTATTATTTGATCCAACTACTCCATGTGGCATCAACTAGAGGTAACTGCTGGATTTTTTAAAGTCCAGTAACTATTCTTGCAATATCAGATATTTTACCCTAAATTAGACAATAATCCAGACTTCGAATCTATAGGTTTATGATTCCTACATTGCCCTGCAACTCTCAGTGGCTTGTTGCCTCCCTTCTGTTGCTCTCAGAAAATGGATGGAGCATTAGGTAAAGATGAAACGTGCACTATGTTCAGAAAAGCAAACATCCATTGCCCTCACTTACATTTCATTCTTCACTATGTGCTCTAGAACCTAAACCGAATACCCATTGACTACCTCCTGAGTTTCTTAGATTTCAATTATCTTTAAAAATCTCATTCATGGATAATAGCTTCAGTTTTAGAGAAGATTTAAATGTCTAACTTTCCTAATTCAGTGCTATGTCATTTCACAGTACAGATCTGCGTTAATTTTTGACAGCTCATATATACAGATTTTTAGAAATGTAATAGAAAATGATTTTGCACATATGGTGCAAGTCTTGCTGGTGTATGTTTAATGTGGCAACACGTGCCAAAACTGTTTGGCAAAACATGTCAAATGGAGTGCTTGAGTCAGAACTCTAATGTAAATGTGTCTAAACAGCAGTGTGTATCATTATGATGTATTTTTGTAAACATAGTGATGGCTTCTTTCAGTCATGTAAGTACTGGATAAAAATAACCACTTCACTTGGAATAATGTAGGAAAATATCATCCAGCGGATAGTCCTCTGCAAAGTTACATTGTCAGCCAGTGGCACTGGTTCTTTCATTATGTTAGATTTTTTTTTTTTTCAAGAGGAGAGTGAAGAATTGACATCAGACAATATGGAGAGCCAAAATAATAACCCATCAATATTTGCCTTCTAAAAGTGAAATGTAGTATTTTAACTGATCTGTGTACACATTAGAGATGACTTTCACCCTCCACAGTATATTCAGTTGCAGGTAACACCGAGACTTCTCTCATCTAATGACCAGCTTGGTTAATTTGACTTCTGAAGGCACTAAATTACCAAATCTTTGTAGTAATGGTGACCAGATTAATTTCCCTCATAACTCTCTATAGCTGTCTGGTGAAAGGGCTATGTTTTTATTGAATGGTAGATCCCCAGATTACAATGAAAGCACATCTGCTAGTAAGACTCATTTGAAAACCTGTTCATTCTTAAAATAATTGAGCTAGTGCAAGTGGCCAGATGTATCCTGGCCACATTGGAAAACTATCTGGGCCCATTCAGAACCAGTTAATTGCGACAACAGTGTATGCAACTATAGCTAATATCTATCTATTGAGTTCTTGTGTGCCAGTTACTTTGTTAAGCACTTTAATGCATCCTCATTTTAATCCTCACAACTACTCTATGTGGCTGTTACGGTTCTTACCCCATTGTATTGATAATGAAACTGCCCAAGGTACTCAGCTAAGAAGAGGATCCCTTTGGGCATAGTAAACAGAATGACCAGTTCAGTCTTCCTCAGTAGTTGGAGCACAGTTCTCAAAGCCCATCAACACTTTAGAATGGATTTGTTGCTTTATTTATGCCATCAAAGGAAAGTTGATATTTGTGTTACTAAAACCTACTTCTAAAGTATGTCTGTACTTAAGTAGGAACATAACGAACCATATATCTTCTGGGAATTGCCCAGGTTTCTGTATAAGGCTTGATCTACGTAAGATCCTATGAAGAAAACCAGAAAACTTTTTTAAAAAATGGGTAAATTAAAATCACTAGCATGTTCACATTTATCTCATAGGTTCCTCGTGCAAAAATGCAGGGAGATAAAAGCAAACTTTGAACTCAGTGGAGTGAGAGTCTTTGAGAACTCCTAGATGTTAGAAATAGGACTGGGGTATCAGTTAGCCAATGTTTAATTCACTTTTCACGTTTGTTGTCTTTGTAGCTTTAGAGCTGATGAGTCTGGTTGGTTTGGAAGAGAGAGTTTTAATTTATGATGTCACTGTGAGAACTGTTGTGAAAATTTTGTAAGAAAATACAGTACTCTGTTGATTCTTTCCTGTAGTTTGGCTGTAACATCCCTTTGGCTGTGTTTAAGTTCAAGAGCATGCCAAGGCCATGAGGGGCCTGGCTTGTGCTGCTTGGGAACAGGGCATGTCAGAAGTGGGTCATGGAGCTAGCTCACAGGGTCACTGGTCCAGCCCAACCCTGCCCAATTTAAGCATTGCCTTTATGTCTCTCCTCTCTGGAACTTCATGTAGCAGCCTAACACCGGGGCCGACTTGCCTTTACTCTATTTTCTATGATGAATACTTGTGGAGAAACTGTGACAAATCCATTGATCCTGATATTTTTATTGTTGGAGTCTTGTTGATTCTCTATGAATAATTTCTATTTGATTGTACTGTGTAGAGTTAATACCCACTAGGGATATGTTAATAAAACTACAAATGCATAGTGTAATATAGAATAGCAAGATTTTTTTGTGAACAATTTATATAGAAAAGTAAGTTGTTTTTTAAGTGTTAGGCCCATTTCTTTTAGGAACTTAAAATGTTATAAAAGTTTTTTAAACATTCAATATTTTTAATTATAAGAGACATTTGTTACTAGAGCCAGTTATTTCAGGTGTTCTAATTGGAGTGTTGATTTTATTACCTCATATACCTCTAGAATGCCACATGTTCTGTTGGGGATAAAATTGCACAATAAATGTCAAGTTTCTGTTAAGTGTTTTAACTTGCTTTTTTGCATCTTTCCAACTCATTGTAAATACTTTTCTGTTTCTTTGAATAGGTAACTTTTCTCTCCCTGAAGCTAAGGGTTTTCTGCTTGTCTCTGAACACCAGGAAAATGTTATATGCTTAATATCCAAATAAAAGATACTCAGCTTTGTCAGGAAAGTGACCAAAAATCATCCAGAAATGCATTTGATCTAGTGAATGAAAGGGATAGCCAGTGACAATCTCAGAGTGACATGTGGTCCGAGAGGATTTCCATGCAATATTTTCTGCATTCACACATGAAGCACACATGCTTCCTATTCATGGTACAATTCCATCAGGAAGGAAAAAAAAACCCTATAGCTCCACCTGTGACTTTAAAAAATAAACAGATAGTGATTATTTGTGAATAGTGTTCTGGGTACAAAGGCAGAATAGCTGTAGCTAAATAAGGGGCCATGGTTGTGGCTTCCCACTTCTAGTTATTACCTAAAATAGAAATCTGACATAATCATTAGCAAACAGCACAATTAAGTAAGTGTTATTTCAAAGTCAGACAAAGTAAAAGCTAAGACAACACACTTTTGCATTTTAGGGAAAATAGGTGTTTTATTTTTGCCTTAGAAGATGCAAACTTAAGATAATAGTTTCTGGTTTTGGTTTTGTTTTGAGACAAGGCTTTACTCTGTTGCCCAGGCTGGAGTGCAGTGGCTAAGTCATAGCTCACTGCATCCTCAACCTTCCTGGGCTCCAATGATCCTCCCACCTCAGCCTCCTGAGTAGCTGAGACACAGGTGCACACCACCACACTCAGCTAATTTTTGTATTTTTTGCAGAGATGGGGTTTTGCCATGTTGCCTGAGTTGGTCTTGAACTTCTGAGTTCAAGCAATCCTCCCACAAAGTGTTGGGATTACAGGTGTGAGCCACCATACCCAGCCTAGTCAGTAGTTTTGGGTGGAAAAGCAATACTTTTGTCCAAATAATTTTTGTTAGAATTGGAATATCAGTTAAAATAAAATTAAAGTTATTCTGAAGCATTAAAAGAGGTTTATTAAGTAATATGAGCTATTGGATATTTTGTAGCAAAGCACACACAGAGTAAAGCCACCAATTTAGAAGTATTAGAAACAGGCTGGGCACAGTGGCTCAAACCTGTAATTCCAGCACTTTGGGAGGCTGAGGTGGGCGGATCACTTGAGGCCAGGAGTTTGAAACCAGCCTAGGCAACATGACGAAAGTCTGTCTCCACTAAAAATATTAATACAAAAATTAGCCAGGCATGGTGGTGCATGCCTGTAGTCCCAGCTACTTGGGAGGC
>CAUYQU010075773.1:0-10704 GCA_963574635.1 Cheracebus regulus | reverse complement strand
AAAGAGTTGCGCTGGCGACCCGTGTGGCTCCTTCACCGGGAATCTCCCAGTCTGTGGGCATCAAAAATTCGTCTGCAATTGCGGCATCCACTCGCTCTCTGCGCTTTCACTGGGAGCTACATTCCTGAGCTGTTGCTAATCAGCCATCTTGGATCTCTCCGTGAGTTCATTTTTTTTTCTAAAAATAATATGGTTTTTGCTTTTTCATCTAGATTTTTAATCCATTTAGATTTTATTTTTGAGCAAGGTAGGATATCGCACCATTATGGATAGCCAATTTTTCTGGTACCATTTATTGGTTGATTTATTCTTTTACAGCTGATTTGTAATGCTGTCTCTGTTTTTACTGTTGTAGTTTTATATTTTATAAATTTCTAGTTTTCTAGTTTATCTTATACAGTATTAATTCCCTGAGTTTCTTACACTTTCTTTCTTATTACACTTATTATCCCTTTCCCCCACAATGCTTCATTATGGAGATTTCAAACATACGGAAAACTTGAAAGAATAGTACAGTGAATATCATATACTCACCAACTACATTCTACAGCTAAATTTTGCTATTTGCCATGTAGTGTATTTATCCATACATTCATATCTCTATCCATTCATCTATGTCTCTTTTTAATGCATTTCAAAATAACTTGCACCCTTAAAATTTCACATTGCATGGCATTAACTGGAGTTTAGTACTCACCTTTTTTTAAAAAAAACAAATAACTTTATACACACTGAAATGCAAAAATTTACCATTCTGTGAGTTTTGACTAATGCTTACACATGTGAACTCAAACTCTACCAGTATATAAAATATTATCACCTTAGAAATTTTCCTTTTATTCTTTTTCAATGAATCATCTCAAAGACAATACTCTTCTGATATTTTTTCCGTTATGGATTATTTTAGCATTTTCCAGAACTTCCTATAAACAGAATCATAGCATGTACTCTTATGAAATATTTTCTTTATTCAGCATAATACTTTTAGATAAATTCATGTCATTTTACCTATCAGGAGTTTGTTCAGTTTGGGTTGCTGAGTAGCACTATGATGTATGAATATGCTTCAGTTCTATTCTTTCTTCATTTGGTGGATATTTGGGCTGTTTTCAGTTTTGGGCTAGCATGAATAAAGCTTTGATAAACATTCTTATACAACATATAAACATTCTTATACAACTCTACCTGTGAATATATGCTTTCAATTCAATTAGAATTATATCCCAAAGTGGAAATTTTAGATTAAAGGGGAGGCATTTGTAAAACTGCCAAATTTTTACAAAATGTTTATATTATTTTACATTCTTATCAGCAAAAAATGAGAGTTCTGGTTGCTCCTTGTCCCTTCAACATTTGATACTGTCATTTCTTTCTCTTAGTCTTTTCTTTTTTTTTTTCTTTCTTTTTTTTTTTTCTTCTATTCCAGTGGTGGTATAGTGATATCTCATCATGGTCTTAATAAGCATTTTCTCAATGGTTCATAATGTGGCTATTTTTTCATATGTCTGTTCAAATCTTTTGGTTATATTGTAATTGAGTGATTTGTCTTTTTATTATTAGGCTGTTGATTTTTTTAATATATCCTGTATGCAGTCATTTTTCAGGTGCATGTTCTGGTAATATTTCTCCCAGTTCATGAGTTGCCTATTAATTTTCTTAGTGAATTTTAGTGAGTGGTAGTTTTTAATTTTAAGAAGTCTATTGAATTTTCTAAACCTGCCATTACAAAGCACTACAAACTGAGTAAACGTCAAAAATGTATTACCTCACAGTCTGTAGGCAAAAAGCTACAAACTAAGTTGCTGACTAGGCTGTTTTGTTCTGAGGGATCTTAGGTTAAAATCTGCTCCATGCCTCTCTCCTAGCTTCTGGTGACTTCCAGCATTACTTGGTATTCTTTGGCTTACAGGGATATCACAACACTATCTGCTTCTGTCTTCACACTCTCTGTTTGTTTATCTCTTCTCATAGTCGTCATCTTAAGGACATGGATCATAGAGGATTAGGGGCCTATCTATCCTCTCTCAGTATGATCTCATCTTAATCAGTTACACCGCTAATGACCTTATATCCAAAAAAGGGCTTTTTTCCTTTTATGATCTCTGTTGTCTCCGTGCTGAGAAAACATTGCTTCCTTCAAGTTAGAAAGCTATTTCCCTTATGTACTCTATTTTTTGTATTTTTTTGCCTTACCTTATACTAAATTAATTATATTTCACAAATTCTCTCTGTGAAGTTCGGAAGCTCTACATTTTATTTTTGTTTTAGTGGACAATTTTAACTTTTACAAAGTTCTTGACTCAGTAAGTCTGAAATATATTGCTATCTGTAGCCTTATACCAAGAATAATATAAACTTAGAACATTTTATCTGCAATCACTTCTCTCATTTTCTTTAAGTTTTGTTGCCTATATTTTAGTTCTACTTTGTTTCATGCCTGCCACAGTTGGGAATTTGTATTATTTAATAAAGTCCATGCTCTTTTAGACTTACCCACATATTCTTTATTCTTGATTTCCACATTCCTAGCTGTACTTCTGGATTCACTTTCCCTCTTAAATTATTGTTTACAAATTCATACAGCAAGGATCTATTAGGGGCAAATGTTTAAGTTGTCCTCATTGTTTTTCTCTTAAAAATTAAGCATTTGGCTGTTTTGCATAGATCTTTTACGCTGTTTTTAAAAAAAACTTGGAGGTCTATTGTTTAATGGTTTTTCTTTTATAAGCAGTCTGCCTTCTAAATCTGTTTGCTTTTAAAATTTGTCCTTTATATTTGTCCTTTTTCTTTGATATCTAAGAACTTACCTCTAATTTTTTTTTTTAATTTAGAATGTCTAAATATGTGTTAATCTATCTACTGGAGACTTTTTGTTCTTCCTGAGTCTGAGAATACTTATCTTCTATCACATCTGCAAAATTCCTAAGACATTGTCTTTTTATTATTTCTCCCTAACTCTATACTCTATTCTAGAACTTCTTATATCTACCTATCTTTTCCTTCTATCACTCATGTCGCTTAACCTCTTTGATAATTTCTTTAAATCATATATCTATGTTGTGTTTAATTTCTTCAGAGACATTTTCCAATTTGCTAATTAGCCCTTCAACTGTGTCCAATATTTTCCATGACACATCCTTTACAATTTACAGTTTGATTGCTGTATTTCTCATTTCTCAGTGACTTTTTTTCTTTTTCAGATGATCTTACTCTTTTTTCATCATCTTGTTCTTTTATTAAGGTTTTTCTTTTTAAAATCTTTCATAATTGCAAAAAATCTTATTTTAAAATCTTCATCATATTGCTCCAGCATATGAAGTTATTGGTCTCTAGTCCCATTTGGTGTGTGTATGCTTGACATTGTTTCTTATTCAGGATGGATTATTTTGTTTGTTTCTTCCTTTATGTGTGAGACTTCCTTCCAGGCAGAGTTGTGAGAATGTCCATCTGGAGTTTTGCATTTTTATTTTCTTTTGCTAAATTGGCCAAGGCACTACTAGCCTTGTTTTCTTTCTTTTCTTTTCTTTCTTTCTTTTTTATTTTTTTAAGCTTCAAGGTTTCTAAGTTATATAAGGGCTCATTTGAAGGCAAATGTCTCCAGAGAAATTTTGAGTAGTTACCCACTAAATGCTTTGAATATGTTAACTATTCTTACATATTTTTAACAAACCTGTGAGTTAGATATCATTATCATCATCTCCATACTTAGATGGGAAAACTAGGCAGTTGAAATATTAGGGAAAATGTCTGAAGCTGCACATCTACTGAGTGATCAAGGCCTGAGATTTCCAATCTCTATTCCAAACCCATAATCTTAGCTACTGTGCTCTGCTTTGCTGCTAGTCAGGCAAACAGTTCAGCACCTCAAACTTCCCTTTATGTCTATCAATCACCCTTCAGGAAGGCAATTGTATACATTTAAATTTTCTACATATTGATTTAGCCAAAAATCTAAAAAAGGATGATTATTCCCAAGCAACTGTTGAATTTGATATTTGTTTCTCCATTACAGCTATTTCATTCTATATATATTTTAAGATATTTGTACTGCAAAATGAAAATGGGTGTAGAGGCTCTGAAATCACTTAATATTAGTGATCATGGACTGTTGCAGGCTGTATTTCATGCCATTCTCAATCACCTCTTGCCCCAGTGTGATACTCCAGGGCTATCATAAATCTTTCACTGCAAAGAACAGCTATTTTGTATCTCATTTTAAACATCAATGCTTTTATTCTCATTTCAATTCTTAGCCTGAAATATGATTTTTCATTTCATTATACTGTTTAATTTTTATTTTTCCTCTTTTGTTATCCACTGTTTAATTCTTCTCTTGAATTATTTACAGTTATTTTTTAAGTTGCTTAAATAGTCAATATGAAATAAAATTGTTCTCTTTTCAATGACACTGTATAGAGCATAATCATTTGACTCTGGACTCCATCTAAGTTTGCTTTGATTTTTTGTATAAATTGTTTAAAAGCAACTCAGCTATATTAATGACCATATCATATAGCATTTCTTCAATAAGATTTAGTAAGTGTTTGTGGAGTAATGAAGAAATTTTTTTGACATTTTGATACCATGTATGTAAAAGCTGTCGTTTATAGATATTTCAGAATCTATCTAAAAGAGTTTACTGTGAGCAAAGCAAAACATTTGAGGAAATTTTTACAAATTAAGCCTTGGAAAATGTGGTGCCCAAGAGAGTGAAAAAACTAGAATTGAGCACATTTATCAGACTTATTCAAATGTCCCCAAACAACCCAGTTATTTATTGCTCTGATTTGGACTACTTGTTTTTCTGTTTGAGGAACCACAGTGTATGATTTATAATGCTATTTGACAAGTAAATAGAGACAGAGTATGTGATCTCAGTTTGGGGAGGTCAGGGAGGGATAACATGGGGAGAAATGCCAGATGTAGGTGACAGGGGATGGAGGCAGCAAACCACATTGCCATGTCTGTACCTATGCAACAATCCTGCATGATCTGCACATGTACCCCAGAATCTAAAGTACAATAGAAAAAAAAAGAAAGAAAATATAAAACATATCTTCTCTGATATTGTATTAGAGATCATTTTATATTTTCTTTATAAAAAAGAAATTCATTTATGACTTTATGAGGATTGTATATGAAATTACTATTTCTTTATGAAAATTCATTTAAAACAGAATCTAGAAATGTAAAGATTTTTCTTCTTAATCTAAAAGAGTTATAATTTTACTAATGATAAATTTAATCACAATATGTAATTTATTCCAATGAAAGTCCAGAAAACCTACTTTCTGCAAAGACTTTTTCATTTTAAATCTGCTGTTCACGATTTTTTGAATGAAATAAGATGACCACTAACTTCTATTATAGTTGTAAATATAGTGGCAAGTTACATAATGATCTATTAAAGTATTTTCTGAAGCTTAGCAATGAAGTGATACACTTACTAGGTATTATTTACATTGTTAAACTCTAACAGTCCTTCAACATTTGAATAACTAAATAATGATATGGTTTGCCATATGTTTCCATTTAATGAAGCCTTGTATTGATACTTAAATGCTTCATTAAGTCACAAGCTGCCAAAATAAGTAGTTTTTCTCTTGTCATAAATGTGACATGGTTTAACTAAAGTCTTGTCATTTTAAAAATTAAGAATGCTTTTATTCTGCATACGTTATAAGCAACATTTCTCTCAATATTTCAGGTTTAGATACAAAATATTTTTAGGAAGCTGACATTGTAGTTTGGGAATTTTTGTGCACAATTTTCTTGTCAGTAGAAGGTTGTATGAGTTGTTATAACTATCATTTTATCATAAACTAAGCAAAGTTTATATGCCATTTTCAAAAGCTTCTTGAAGTGACACCTGTTTCGTTAATAACAACAGCAATAATAAGCTTAAAAAGTCTTCGTCTGAGCTGTAAACACCACATAAAAACTATAATTTTACTAAAATCATATTTTTGATGCATCAAGTTGCCTTGAAAATGACAAGTTCAAAAAATGACAAGTTTAGCTATTTTGAAAGAACACATGTGGCTTGGAACAATTAATATCAGAATTTGCCTTTTTACCATGTCTATGAAATACCAAAGACTGACTTTATGACACAATCATTTTTGTATATGTACATAAGGTCTAATCCATGTTTATTTTGAGCAAAAAGGAAGCTTTGAGATTTTGATATATCGTTTTCTAGACTAGATTGGATAGAAGAAATTTCAAGCATGAATAAGTGATTATCTCCAGGTTGGTTCATCAAACATGGCTACTTAAAAGATCATGTATAGCAGTTGACAAATAGTGTATTTTGCAAAACCAACCTTTCAGAAGAAATGAGGCATTGTCATGTTTCACTACTGACTTTTGATAAATGTGTTTGAGTAAATATTAAATGTTACTTGAAACTTAAAAAAAATATAGAATCAGTAAAATTTATCTAGGACTCTAAAACTTAATCATTTCCTTTTCAACTGCAATTCATGTAGTTTATTTTAATTTAGATTCTCAAATAAAAATGTTTTTTTGAAAATATTAAACTATATATTTGTATTTAACCTGTAAAATTATGTTTTTCTTCTTTCTCTTCTTTATGTTTCCATTACTAAAAATTATTCCTTACCCCCTATTAATATGATAAGAAAACTCAGTATTTGCTTGCAGAAGAAAAGACATAGAAGTATATAAGAAATAAAATCTCAAATGCCTATGGGATAGCCAGTAACCTAAAATTGGTATAAAATCAAAGACTTTAGCAGAGTCTGTGGCTAAATGCTTTAACTAAATGTATTCAAGTCAAAACAGCAGACAAAAAAATATAGCAACCATGATATTTGAGTCAAACAAAACATATTTAGTAGTTTCAATTTGGACCCAAAGACCACAAATTTTTATCCCTAGCATGGAGATTCCCAACTAATAAACATTGGCAATACATAATTTACATTACAATATTATGTCCAATGCTCTCTACAACATGCTGTTAATTTATGTTATATTAAATCATTGTCATTTTTCATTTTTCTAATTTTTATTTTCTTTTTTTTCTCTGTCTCTCCATACCACAGTGCCTAACAGTAGCAATGAACTTTAAAAATAAATAGCAAACCATGGGGTGAAAATAAAAACAACATTATTTTCATTAGACACCAACATGTTTCTCAGTAAGAGTCATAATAGCATTCTTTTTGTTATCTATAGTATCATCTAACTCATTGACATATACATATATCATTGCTAAAGAAGGCCCAACTTGAGCCCAACATGCCATAGGAGATGCTTATTTCTAATTATGAATCTACTAACTTCAACATTCTTTTATGCAAAACTATTTATTCTATCATCAAGGTTGGTATGGTAGAAACTGCCCAACACCTTGCCGAAATGCAATTTGATCAATTAACCTAGTAACCTTATCAGGAAAGGAAAGGATAATTGTTTGATATAATATGCTATATTATATCAATTATAATATAATTTGTGTGATATATGTACTCCCACCATGGGATACACCACTTGCTATAAAGTATTGTTCCTCAGGAAGCTCACAGTTCAATGTTGGAGGCCAAGTGATAAACAGTAAGAATCCACAAAATAATGAGTCATATTAATAGCATGCACATGAAACTATGGGAATAGAGAGTTCATATACACAACTCTCGTAAAAAAGAATCCAGAATGGTATCTCAAATGTTTAACAAAAGTATGGTATAATGCATTCAGTTTTTTGGTTACCTTTGCAAAAATTTGAAAGATAAAGTTTGTTTAAAAAGTCACTTAAGACAGTGGGTCCCGAAACTGGTGGTTCATGAGAATCACCTGGGTACTATTTAAAACTACAGCCCCCAACCTTGTTGATTCCAGTTTGGTAGGTAAGAGGTGATTTCTAAAATATGTAGTATTTAGGACTTTGTTCAGGTGATTACTTTCAGGCACTGGTTATTCAAAATGTGCTCAACAGTTTAGCAGCATCTCACCTGGAAGCTTGTTAGAAATGCAGTATCTGGGGCCTTATCAAAGACTTATTTCATTCGAATCTGCATGTTCACAGAGTTGCCAGGTGGTTTGTGTGCATGTTACAATGTCAGATGCTCTGGATTAAGGTGCTGGGAGCCTGATAGACCCTTACTGGGATTGTGACTAAGACTTGCTCTTGTTAGGTTCCAGAGGTGACAAGAGACTGACTAAAACGGCCTTAAGCCTTGAGATTGACATTGGCTCCAGAATGCCAAAGTGCTACTACTTCACCATGAGAAATGGCATGTGTCACAAAGTCCAGAGTATTCAGATCAACATAAGTAGCATCTTCTCTTCTAATAGTGCCAACTATCTGGAAAGCCAAATTGCAATCGGAAGAAATTTGGAGGACTTCCCAAAAAGTCATTAGTGAGGTTAGCTAGAGGAACATTGCTCATGTAGACACTGAATGGAAATAACCGTTTGAAGAAGACTCTCCTCGGGAGAGTGTAAATTGTGTAATGGCAAAGTTCTTTATCTGATCCCTTTTGTGTGTGTACTCCACTGTTTATTTTCTATAGAGAGCTTCATTTCTTTCTCTTTAGCTGTATAATTTAATACTTTCGTGTGAACCACAGCCGTAATACTGTTAGCTTGCCCATTAAATACACTTGCAATTACTAATTAATTGCTTTTTAAATTGCAAGGTATTGCAGATAGCCCTTGGATTGCAAAGACTAGAACTACACCAGATCACCTGATTGAAATAAATAATTATTTTTCATTATATTCTCTTAACTCAGTGCTTTTAGGGCTTGTTGTATTTCACCTAGGTGTTGGTTTTATAGTTTAAATTACATCTTTATCATTAAAACATTTTGGGGAAATTCTTCAGTGTAATTCTCAAGTATTAACAATTATTATCTTTTCTGAGATTATTAAATGCTTACAAAATATTTATTTAATAATACTTTAAAATGGATGAAGACAGAGAGAATCTCAGTAATTGGGCAAAATGAAAAGAGTGCCATTAAGTTGCTTCAGATTTATTTTTATTAATCTCTCCTTTGTGATGTTTAGTTTAGCAATGAGGAATTTTAAAGGAGATCAGAGATGGATAATTAACTATTCTCTATTTTCTTGTTTCTAAAGTTTAAAAAATATGTTCTCAGCAACACAAATATTAATTAGATGCTAATTAATAATTTTACCCATGAAACATTTACAAAACAAATATGCAAATCCTCATAAACCAACTTGCACTCTAGTGATAATTAGGCTATCATTATATTCAGGAGCAATTCTGATGAATGCATAAGATTTTAAGAGTATGACCTAATGCTAATATGGTGAAAACTTAAAACATTATTTTTCATGTTTTTTCTCTCTGTAGCTCATAAGAAAAACACATTTGTAAGACTCATATTTAAATTAATTTTCTAGTTTAGTATTTCATAACCTTTGAAACTGTAGCCGCCAATCTGATCTAGTTTAATGGTTCTTTTATTCAGGTTTTTTTAAAAAATAGATTTTATTGCACTTTAGGTTATGGGGTACATGTGTGGAACATGCAGGATTGTTGCATAGGTACATACACGGCAATGTAGTTTGCTGCCTCCATCCCCATCACCTGTATCTGGCATGTCTCCCAGTGTTATCTCTCCCCAACTCCCTACCCCCTGCTGTCCCTCCCCTAGTCCCCACCAACAGACACCAGTGTGTGATGCTCCCCTCCCTGTGTCCATGTGTTCTCATTGTTCAACACCCACCTATGAGTAAGAACATGTGGTATTTGGGTATTTAATTTTCTGTTCTTGTGTCAGTTTGCTGAGAATGATGGTTTCCAGATTCATCCATGTCCCTACAAAGGACACAAGCTCATCATTTTTATGGCTGCATAGTATTCCATGGTGTATATGTGCCACATTTTCCTTGTCCAGTCTATCATCAATGGGCATTTGGGTTGGTTCCAGGTCTTTGCTATTGTAAACAGTGCCACTCTGAACATTTGTGTGCATGTGTCTTTATAACAGAATGATTTATAATCCTTTGGGTATATACCCAGTAATGGGATTGCTGGGTCAAATGGAATTTCTATTTATAGGTCCTTGAGGAAGCACCACACTGTCTTCCACAATGGTTGAACTAATTTTCATTCCCACCAACAGTGTAAAAGTGTTCCTATTTCTCCACATCCTCTCCAGCATCTGTTGTCTCCAGATTTTTTTAATGATCGCCATTCTAACTGGTGTGAGAGGGTATCTCAATGAGGTTTTGATTTTCATTTCTCTAATAATCAGTGATGATGAACATTTTTTCATATGTTTGTTGGCTGCATAAATGTCTTCTTTTGAAAAGTGTCTCTTCATATCCGTCACCCACTTTAGGATTGGTTTTTTTTTTTTTTTCTGGTAAATCTGATTTTGTTCTTTGTAGATTCTGAATATTAGCCCTTTGTCAGATGTGTAGATTGCAAAATTTTTTTCCCATTCTGTTGGTTGCTGGTTAACTCTAATGATTGTTTGTTTTGCTGTACAGAAGCTCTGGAGCTTAATTCGATCCCATTTGTCTATTTTGGCTTTTGTTGCCAATGCTTTTGGTGTTTTTGTCATGAAGTCCTTGCTTGTGCCTATGTCCAGAATGGTTTTGCCTAGATTTTCTTCTAGGGTTTTTATGGTGTTAGGTCTTATGTTTAAGTCTTTAATCCATCTGGAGTTAATTTTAGTGTAAGGTGTCAGGAAGGGG
>CAUYQU010075768.1:0-13509 GCA_963574635.1 Cheracebus regulus | reverse complement strand
GGGAGGGGTGCGGAGGGGAGGGGGCGGGGAGGGGTGAGGAGGGGAGGGGGCGGGGCGGTGTGAGGAGGGGGCGGGGGCGGGGTGGTGTGAGGAGGGGGCGGGGGCGGGGTGGTGTGAGGAGGGGAGGGGGTGGGGCGGGGTGAGGAGGGGAGGGGTCCGGGCGGGGTGAGGGTGATGGGGGCGGGGTGGGGTGATGGCGCGGAATGGGAGGGGAGGAGGGGCTGGGGAGGTCGAGGGGAGGTGAAGGGGCGTGGCTAGGAGGGCGTGGCTAGGAGGGCGGGGCGGAGAGAGGTGGCCGCGTGGGGGAAAGGATGAAGTGGCCAGGCAAAGGGAGATGGTGGGGTGCAGGGCGGGAGAGCGGGGAGTGGGCGATAGAGGGGCCAGGGTGGGGCTGAGAGGGCGGGGAGAGGGAGGGGGAGATGGAGGGCATGAAGGATTTGGGCCAGGGCGATAGAGGGACAGGGCGGGGAGAGGTTGGACCAGGCGGTGCTGACGGGTGGACGGGAGATCTGGGACCCAGAGGGTAAAGGCCGAGCAGGATCCCTTGAGGGGCGGCTCAGAGACAGCGTCCACTGGCCCTTCACGCCCGCCTCTGCTCTCCTGAGTTCTGTGGGCACCAGTGGGCGCCAGCCCTCATGACAGCAGAAAGGGGCCTGGGAACACCTGCCTAAGTCCCTGCCCCACGCCAGGCCACAGCCCACGCTGAAGCCTGGGAGCGGCTGTGTGTGCTTGGCTGGGGGCTGGGGGTTAGTGAAGTTTGACAACATTTTCATCTTCTCTTCCTGGAACCCCCTCCTCTCCCCACCCCCACCCAGCTGTCCAGGCCCTGGTGGCCCCTGGTACAAGGCTGGGAGGCCTTGGGGAGGGGACAGAGCTGTCCCTTGGCTGAAAAACAAAAGCCTTTCTCTGACTGTGGCTGGTGGGGGGGTTGGGAGAAGGGGCTGCCGGGGAGGGGCACACGTGTCTCTGAGGACAAGGGGGGAAGCTGGAAGGGGCACAGTGGCCTTCAGCCCCAGGGATGCCCAGGACCCCAGCAAGTCCCCCACCCTTGGGGTGCAGGCTCACCCTCGAGTGGCACAGGAATCCCAGGTAGACGACGGCCGCCGCGGGCAGGAGCACCAGCAGGAAGGTGGTGGCGGACAGCAGCAGGGGCCCAAGGGCTCGGGCAGCCAGGCCCAGCCCCCCTGGGCATGTCAGGGCTGGGGCCTGGTGGTCGGGAGGTCTCCAGGGCAGCATGGGCGCTGTGTCCGAAGCCCCGCCTCCCTCGTCCTCCTCCGTCTCCGTCTCCCTCCCCTGCTCACTCATGCTCCTGCTGCTGCAGGCCTGTTGGGAGCTGTCGGGGCTCAGGCACGAGCGGGCCGCCCTACACGACCTTTAACCCCACCCCCAGCCCAGCCTGTCCTCCCTGGCTGGGGAGCTCCCGCCTGATGTCTGTCCCAGAGCCACACCCCCACCTGTTTCCCCTCTGCCAGGTAACTGCAACTCCAGCCGGCCAGTCTCCGGTGTCCAGCGCCTGCTAGCTCCTGGTGCTCTGGGCAGGCCTTGCGGGGCCCTCCCCACCGGGGCCTCCTCCCTCCTGGTCCCGCCCTCCCCCTCTGCAGCTCCCCGACACAAAGACTTCATTTCAAAGGCCTCGACTCTGACGGCTGTCCTGGCAGTAGCTGCCACCTGGAGGCCGGGTCCCCACCGCTCCCCTCCCCCAAACGCGTGCCCGTCCTCCACCTGCGTTGCAGTATGGATGAGCCGCAGGGTGAGGGGCCCGCACACGCAGGCACCCTCGCCTCTGAATCCAGCCATCCCAAGCAGAGGAAAGGTAGATTTTCCAGGAGGAGAACACGTGTTCCATCATTTCCAGCCAGGAACAAAACTTCTCCCAGCCCACCCGAAACCCCAACCAATCTCCCCGAATGTGACTCCCGATTCTGACATTTTTTTGAGACGGTCTCACTCTGTCACCCGAGCTGCAGTATGGTGGTTCAGGCACTGCTCGCGGCAGCCTCGACCTCCTGGGCTCCATCAGCCTCCCACCTCAGCCTCCTCCCACCTCAGCCTCCTCAATCAGCCTCCCACCTCAGCCTCCTCCCACCTCAGCCTCCTCAATCAGCCTCCACCTCAGCCTCCTCAACAGCTGGCACCACTGGCACCTGCCACCACAGCCTGGCTAATTTTGGTATTTTTTGTAGAGATGGGATCTCGTCATGTTGCCCAAGCGGGTCTGGAGCTCCGAGCGATCCGCGCGCCCGGGCGTCTGACAGTGCTGTGATGACACAGGCGTTAGCCCCCCGCCCGGTGCAGTCCCTGATGTCTGTCCGTCTCTCACGGACAGACATCAGCTCCATTGCACAGCATCCGCAGGTCCAATTCCCTTTTCTTTTCTTTTCTTTTTCTTTTTTTAAGACGGAGTTTCACTCTGTTGCCCAGGCTGGAGTGCAATGGCGTGATCTCAGCTCACTGCAATCTCTGCCTCCCAGGTTCAAGCAATTCTCCTGCCTCAGCCGCCCATAGTTGGGACTACAGGTACGCACCACCACACCTGGCTAACTTTTTGTATTTTTAGTAGAAACAGGGTTTCACGATGTTAGCCAGGCTGGTCTTGAGCTCCTGACCTCAGACGATCTGCCTGCCTCAGCCTCCCAGCGTGCTGGGATTACAGGCAGCCTGAGCTGCTGCACCTGGCCTAAACTCCATTTTCTTCATGAATTGACACTTAGGAGGAGCTGTCTGTGAGCTGAGCTGTTCCCTGTGGCAACTTCCCCCGGCAGGCTCCATCCCTCCCAACACTGTCCAGGCCTCTAAGCTCACCTCCTTCCTTCGGACATGTGAACAGGTTGGGTGGCGGCACCACTTGGCGTGTGACGTCCGGCAGGGCAGCTGAGGCCTCCCGTTGCCCACGGCACAGCTTCACTGTTCCCACTGGTGCCCACACGCCAAGGTCTTTAGTGCTGTTTGTTCATTCAGGTAGTGATTTGGGGTTGAAAAAAAAGGTTGCAGCCAGGCACGGTGGCTCACACCTGTAATCCTAACACTTTGAGAGGGCAAAGAGGGTGGATCACCTGAGATCAATAGTTCGAGACCAATCTGACCAATAAGGTGAAACCCCATCTCTACTTAAAAAAATGTGGGTGCCGTAGCTCACACCTGTAATCCTAGCACGTTGGGAGGCCGACGTGGGTGGATCACCTGAGGTCAGGAGTTCAAGACCAGCCTGGCTATCATGGTGAAACCCCCATCTTAAAAAAAATAAATAAATAAAAATAAAAAAATAAAAAAAATTAGCCAAGCGTGGTGGCATTCACCTGTAGTCTCAGCTACTTAGGAGGCTGAGACAGGAGAATTGCTTGAACCCAGGAGGCTGAGATTGTCGTGAGCTGAGATCGCACCATTGCACTTCAGCCTGGGTGACAGAGCAAGACTCCATCTCAAAAATACAAATAAAAGTTTAAAAAAGTTGCAAAGCCGCCGGGCGCGGTGGCGCGTGCCTGTAGTCCCAGCTATTCGGGAGGCTGAGGCTGGTGGATCTCTTGAGCCCAGGAGTTCTGGGCTGTAGTACGCTATGCCGATCGGGTGTCCGAACTAAGTTCGGCATCAATACGGTCACCTCCTGGGAGCGGGGGACCACCAGGTTGCCTAAGGAGGGGTGAACTGGCCCAGGTCGGAAATGGAGCAGGTCAAAACTCCCGTGCTGATCCGTAGTGGGATCGCGCCGGTGAATAGCCACTGCACTCCAGCCTGGGCAACACAGCGAGACCCCGTCTCTAAAAAAAAAAAAAGTTGCAAAGCCTTGCTTTCTCCGTCTCCTCGCCCAGGTCCCTCACTTCTTCATTCAACAAACACTGCTGAACTGCTACTGGGTCCCAGGGACTGTTCCAGAAAGGGGTCCAGATCCAGACCCCAAGAGAGGGTTCTTGGACCCCACACAAGAAAGAATCTGGGCAAGTCCAGTGAGCAAAGGGAAAGCAAGTTTAATAGGGAAATAAAGGAACAGGAGAAGGGCTGCCCCAGAGGCGGAGCAGAGGCCGGTCCCCCCCCCCCGCCCCCGCCCGAGTGCACTCCCGGTTGCTTCTTGATCCTGTGCCCAACGCGGTGTGGCTCATATCCTCAGTTTTCCGGGAAAGGGGCAGGCGGTTTTGGCGGGTTAGGGCCGGCTTGTTCGCAGCATCCTGTTCTATTAGCGGGGTCTTTGTGGCCTGTATCTTGTGTTGATCTCATCTTGTGACTAAGAATGCCTGACCTCCTGGGAATGCAACCCAGCAGGTCTCAGCCTCATTTTACCGAGCCCCTGTTCAAGATGGATTTGCTCTGGTTCGAAGGCCTCTGCAGAATCACTCCAGGTTCTTTAGATTCCATGGTAAAGGGGCTGCGGCCTCGGCCCTCCATGCCCCACTGTGTGGGTCCTACAAGCATCGCAGAGGCAGCTGTGGCTGCCCCTGCTGCCGTGGGACCCGGGGGAGACAGGAGTCATGGGAGGAGCCTGCTGGGCCTCCGTACCTCTGGGAAGCTGGCGTGAGACAGTTTCTGTGGCCTCCCTGGCCCTGATGAGTATGAGACGTTCCACCGGCCCCCAGAGCTCCTCACTTCTTTCCTGGTCCCCAGGCCAGGCTGAGGCCACCTGACACTGTTTACCCAGCCACTTAGGAAAGCCCTGCCTTCTGCCTTCCGACCAGCACCTGCCCAGCATGCTTGGGAGCCTCACAGAGCTTTCCTTCTAGAAAAGGAAGGCGGACATTTAAATAAAATAAACACCCGGATACTTTCCCATAGTGATAAATGCTAAGAACAAACTAAAACAGGGTCAGAGGCGCATGTTGCTTCAGGTCCATCTGTGGTCAGCTCTGGGAACGTGACGGATGAGTAACCCGATGAGGTTTTTGGGGCAGGGTCTGTGTGGCTGGGGTGGTGGGATGGGATCCCTGGTCCCTTGCCTGGAGACCCTTTGGGCCCTTCTAGGGAGTTGGGGAGGCCAGGCCAAGGCCCTCAGGAGACCCTGTCCTTGAGGACCTGGAGGCTGAATGGGGCTGGGGTGGGAATGGGCAGGCCCTCCCATGGCCTGTGCAGTTGCTGGAGAGCCAGGCTGCTGCAGCCGCCCCACAAGGCATGCTCCCTTCTCCTGCCTGGCCCCAGGTACTTGGAGGTGGGAAGATGCCCTCAGGACCAGCCCCACCCACCCTGCCCCAGGCCCCCAGAATCCCGCTGACCCAGGCCTTGCTCTGGCAGAGCGGCTTTTCTAGATGTAGACACTCTAAATGCGATTCTCCCCACACTCCCTCCTGGCCCGCCCGGCCCCTGCCCAGACATTTGTCCCTTCCCTGGCTCCAGACTTGCCCCAGTCAGCCCCCATGGGGTTTTTGTCCCTACCACGCCAGCACCACCCTCTTCCCCAGGACACCTGCCTGGCGTCCCTGGTGAATCTTTTGTCCTGTGTAACACTTGCAGAAAGGGAGGCTAGAACCTTACCCTGTCCTCCCCAGCCTGGAATTGGGAGGAGAGGCTGGCACCCACGTCTGGGTGGGCTTAGCCAGCAGGGACAGGAGTGAAGGTGAGGGAGGCAGCCCAAGGGTGGGCCCCCTGGAGAGGTCTGTGGGGGTGCCTTCCAGGGGCACGTTGTGGCACATCCAAAGTTGTGCTTCCTGGGGGTGGTGGGATCTGAGCAACTTCTGCCCACAGACGTGTTCCTGCTTGTCCTCCCCAACCGCCCTGGCCTTTGTTCCCCAGGAGGGTGGCGGAGCTGGGGCCCTGGCAGCCAGCAAGGGAGGAAGCATGCTTGGCAGGGGCTGGTCCGAAGGCAGAAGGCAGGGCCTTCCTAAGTGGCTGGGTAAACAGCATCAGGTGGCCTCAGCCTGTCCCGGGGACCAGCTATGTTCTCCCACCCCCTACAAGGCTGAAGCTGCCAACTTTCAGCTTTTCAGCAGCAGACACTCCACCCCAAAGCCTGCAGAAGGGATTTTGTGAAGAGGGTCACCAGGTTGATCCTGGGCCAGAACCTGCCTAGAGGACCCTCAGCCAGAGCAGGGAGATCCTGGGCCAGCCCCCTTGGGTAAGGGAGCCGAGCCCCTCTGAAGGCTTAGTGGTTTTTGGAATGGGTGGCTCCAGGTTGGCCTGGGACATTGGGCTGGGGCAGGTCAGAGGCCTCCAGGCTGAATGCAGATCCCTGCTCCCCAAGATGGACTACCAGAGTCCAGAGCTTAGAGAGGAGGAGGAGGAGGAGCAGGAATGGCGGTGGATGGAGCTGGACTCCGAAGAGGCCCTGGGAACCAGGACAGAGGGGTCTAGTGTCTTCCAGGGCTGGGGGCACCTGCTCCAGGCCGTGTGGCGGGGCCCTGCAGGCCTGGTGACGCAGCTGCTGCGGCAAGGGGCCAGTGTGGAGGAGAGGTGCGCCTGCGCTGGGGAAAGGGCGTCCTTCTCTGGGTGAAGTAGGATGGAATTCCAGCACTGAGTGGGCAGAGCGGGTCCCTTCTCTGGATGGGGTGGGAGGGGGATCCCAGCGCTGGGTGGGTGGAGGGGTCCCTTTTCTAGATGTGGTAGGAGAGGGTTCCAGCGCTGGGTAGGTGGCACGGGTCCCTTCTCTGGGGGGAGCAGGATGGGTGGGGCAAGACGGGGGTCTGGTCAGTGGTCCACCCCGGCGCGGACGCCCTTGCCCCTCAGGGACCACGCCGGCCGGACCCCCCTCCACCTGGCCGTGCTGCGGGGCCACGCGCCCCTGGTGCGCCTCCTGCTGCGGCGCGGGGCCCCAGTGGGCGCTGTGGACCGGGCGGGGCGCACGGCGCTGCACGAGGCCGCCTGGCACGGGCACTCGCAGGTGGCGGAGCTGCTGCTGCGGCGCGGGGCCTCGGTGGCGGCGCGCTCCGGAACCGGCCTCACGCCGCTGCACTGGGCCGCCGCCCTGGGCCGCACGCTGATGGCCGCGCGCCTGCTGGAGGCTCCGAGGCCCGCGGCGGCGGCGGAGGACGCACGCGGCTGGACGGCGGCGCACTGGGCGGCCGCGGGCGGGCAGCTGGCGGTCCTGGAGCTGCTGGCGGCCGGCGGCGCGGGCCTGGACGGCGCCCTGCTCGTGGCGGCCTCGGCGGGGCGAGGGGCGGCGCTGCGCTTCCTCCTGGCTCGTGGAGCGCGGGTGGACGCCCGGGACGGCGCGGGGGCCACCGCACTGGGTCTGGCGGCCGCCCTGGGCCGCCAGCAGGTACGTCCGGCCCTCCCGCGGCAGTGATGGGAGGGGGCGCAGCAGGCCGGGCTGGGGACAGTGTCCCGGCTTGAAGGGCCTGGGCGCCCGGCTGTGCCCCTCGGGTGCGGCCCCATCCCGAGGAGACCAGGGCAGGACCCCAGGCCCGACCCCCGTCTTTATGCTGGTGGCAGCAACAGACTCTCCGCCAGCTCCCGGCCTGTGCCTGAGTCCCCCGCCCCCAGGTAGCGCCCGGTGGTGGCTGCAGAGACTTGAATTTGCTCTGAGGACCCTTAGGGGGAAAAGTAGCCTTCACAGCAGAGCTGATGCCGGCCGGCCCTGGGTTCCATGTCACTTGCCACATGCGGAAGTGGTGCCAGGAGCGTCAGGCCATCAGGGGCACAGAAGAGGCCCAATGGCTCTGTTCCTCACCTGCCAGGCTGATGCCGGCCCTTGCCCTCCTCTCCTATTCCAGGACATTGAGGTGCTGCTGGAGCATGGGGCAGACCCAGGCATCAGGGACAGGCATGGCCGCTCCGCACTGCACAGGGCTGCCTCCCGGGGACACCTACCCGCCGTCCAGCTGCTGGTTACCCGGGGGGCTGAGGTGGATGCACGGGACACCCTGGGCCTCACACCCCTGCACCACGCCTCTCGGGAAGGCCACATGGAGGTCGCCACCTGCCTCCTGGACAGGGGCGCCCAGGTGGATGCTGCCGGCTGGCTCCGAAAGACCTCCCTGCACCTGGCTGCAGAGCGAGGGCATGGCCCCACCGTGGGGCTTCTGCTGAGCCGAGGGGCCAGCCCCACCCTGCGGACAGAGTGGGCCGAGGTGGCCCAGATGCCTGAGGGGGGCCTGCCCCAGGTGCTGCCTGAACTTCGGGGTGGGCAGAAGGAGTGTGAGGGTGTGGAGCCCACGGGCTCTCTGGCTCAGGCTGCCTGCCTGGAGGAGACATCAGGGGAGAGGCTCCTGGAGGAGGGGGTGGGAGAAAGGGGGGAACGTGGCTTGAGCTGCAGTCACAGGCCTTGGCTGGACCTGAGATGGCCCCTGGCTCCCGGAGGACCACTGACCCCGTAGTGCCAGCCTTCTGCACACTCCAGCAAAGAATGAGTGGTGGCAACAGATGTGACCAAAATCGGATGGCCTTCCCTCTGTCTGCGAACCGTGCTGCTCTCTGAATGCCAGGGTGTTTCAACTGTGTTTTCTCAGATTTTGTATATGTCGCCTCGGCAACCATGAATTACACAGCCAAACTCCTGGCCATGGCTGTTCCCCTCCCGCTTCTATCCAGAGCCCATACTCTGACCCATGTCCTCATCTAACTCCTGACAGCACCCAACACTCCCCCTGCCCTGAGCCGCCCAGGGCCAGGGCCAGGTGACCAGGGCAGCCCCCAAGCACAAAGGCCAGATGGCAGTTTTCAAGCTGGCTCATTCTGAGCTGCTCACCCCGCCCTTCCT
The DNA here is from genome assembly GCA_963574635.1 of Cheracebus regulus. Lineage (NCBI taxonomy): Eukaryota > Metazoa > Chordata > Mammalia > Primates > Pitheciidae > Cheracebus > Cheracebus regulus. Next base: position 4,895 of record CAUYQU010075768.1, on the reverse strand, counting down.
CCGCTTCCCACAGAATCCGCAGTCAAGGCTCTGGTCTTAGCTTTCCCCTCTCTCTCTCTCTGCCTCCTGACTGAACACAGGGCCTTCTCACGTGGCCCTGCATAGTGTGGGTGTCCCTGCTGCTCAGGAAATGCAAGTAATAAAAATCGACATCAGCTTCTCCAAGTCTCCATTCAGTCATCTCCATGAACTAGAAATCCTGCAGGTAGGCCAGTTGCACCTGTAATCCCAACACTTTGGGAGGCCAAGGTGGGAAGATCACTTGAGCTCAGGAGTTTTGTGTTTTTTTTTTTTAATTTTTATTTACTTATATATTTTTTAAAAAGACACAGGGTTTCACCCTGTTGGTCAGGCTGCTCGAGCTCAGGAGTTTTGAGACCAGCCTGGGCAACATGGCAAAACCACTCCTCTATCAAAAATATAGAAATCGGCCAGGCATGCACGTGTGGTCCAGCTACTCAGGAGGCTGAGGTGGGAAGATCACTCAAGCCCAGGAGCAGAGGTTGCAGTGACCCAACATCTCACCACTGCAGTCCGGCCTGGGCGAGAGCGAGACTCTAGCTAAAAAAAAAAAAAAAAATAGTGTAGTTTTTCCTCTTCTTCTTCTCTTCCATCTCCTCCTCCTCCTCCCTTTCCTCTTCCTCCCCCTCCTTCTTTCTTCTTTTTTTGAGATGGAGTCTTGCTCTGTCGCCCAGGCTGGAGCAGTGGCGTGATCTCAGCTCACTGCAACTTCTGCCTCCCTGGTTTCGGTGATTCTCCTGCCTCAGCCTCTGGAGTAGCTGGGACTACAGGTGCACGCCCTCATGCCTAGCTGAGTTTTTCTATTTTTGGTAAAGACGAGTTATCACTGTGTTAGCCAGGATGGTCTTGATCTCCCGACCTTGTGATCCGCCCGCCTCGCCCTCCCAAGGTGCTGTGCTGGAGTGCTGGGATTACATGCATGAACCACCAAACTTAGCTTTGTTTTGTTTTGTTTTGTTTTTAAGAACCCACAGTCTTTACTGTGTCTGAACACTCAGCCGTCCTGAGAAACAGGGACTCACGGGACGGAGGCAGAACGAGGCCTGGGGGCAGCCTGGTGCATGGGCATTGGAGAGGACGCAGTCTCCACAGCCTGCCCGCCCCCCAGGAACACCATAGGCCAGGCCCTCAGCAGCCATGGCCACAGGCTGCCAGGTGGGGAGCGGCAAGCGCCCAGACACCAAGCGGGCCCCAGCTGGCAGCTCTGCCCGCAGCTTGTCCTCCAGAAGCGGGAGCTCGATAGGGGCCAGGAACATTCGGCAGTCCCTGAGGCTCGCCTTCCAGAGATCCTCGAGGCCAGAGCAGACGCTGCCGGCACAGCTGGCCCTCCAGGCGTGCAGCCACGGGTTCAGCCTGTGGCCCACCCGTGGGCCGCCAGCAGGATCTGCGGCCACCAGAGCCCGATCCACCATTTTCCCAGGGCGGCCCTGGCAGCAGGGATCACACCTGCTCCACCTGCCGCTCGCTGACAACGACGGAGGGCACCTGCAGCCGCAACGGCACGCGCGCGTGGGACGAGCTGGAGCAGCAGCTCCCACACCGCGAAGGCCGCCTCCCGGCCGGGTCGTCCCCAGTTGCCCAAGGTCCTTGCTGGCTCGGGTCCGCGGCCCTTGCGGCCTGGCCTGAAGCTGGCGGTGCGGCCTCCCCTTCCCGCTGGGCGCCGCAGCTTTTTTTAAAAAAAAACGAAAAACGGAAAAAAGCCAGAGCTGTTTAAGAGGCGGAACTGGGCGCAGTGGCTCAGGCCTGTAATCCCAGCACTTCGGGAGGTGGAGGCGGGCAGATCACAAGGTCAGGAGTTGGAGACCAGCCTGGCCAATATGGGGAAACCCCGTCTCTAATAAAAACACAAACACATTAGCTGGGCGTGGTGGCGGGCGCCTGTAACGTCAGCTACTCCGGAGGTTCAGTTTTCTGACCCAGCACTTCCCGGGTAGGCAGAAGAAGCGCTTGAACCCGGGAGGCGGAAGTTGCCGTGAGCCGAGATCAAGATCCCGCCACTGCACTCCAGCCTGAGCAACAAGAGTGAAACTGTCTCCAAAAAAAAAAAAAAAAAAAAAAAAAAGCCGGGCGTGGTGATGAACACCTGTCATCCCAGCTACTTAGGAGGCTGGCGCAGGAGAATCGCTTGCAACCAGGAGGTGGAGGTTGCAGTGAGCCGAGATCTCACCACCGCACTCCAGCCTGGGAAACGGACTCCATATCAAAAAAAAAAAAAAAAAAAAAGTAGACACAACAACGAATGCAGTGCGTCATCCTGGACTGAATCCTTAATGCTGGGGGCGGGGGGACGCTATTAACCCCCAGATGTGGCGGCTCATACCTGCAATTCCAGCACTTTGGGAGGCCAAGGAGGACAGATCACAAGGTCAGGAGTCCGAGACCAGCCTGACCAACATGATGAAACCCTGTCTCTACTAAAAAGACAAAAGTTAGCCGGGCGTGCTGGCACATGCCTGTAATCCCAGCTACTTGGGAGGCTGAGGCAGGAGAATCGCTTGAACCCAGGGGGCGGAGGTTGCAGTGAACCGAGATCGCGCCACTGTACTCCGGCCTGGGTGACAGAGCGAGACTCTTGTCTCAAAAAAAATAAAAAAAGCTATAAAGGACATTTGAGTTAAATCTCGACTGTGGGCTCCGCCCTGACTTTGATCATAGTACTGTGTGGTTCTTAAGAGAATGTCCTTGTTTTTAGGAAATAAACAGCAAAGTTTTTAGGTATCTCCAACTTCTCAAATGGAAAAAAAAAAAACCATCCAGAATGTTTATATGTATAGAGGGAATGATTCAAAGATGGAGCAAAATGTAGACAGCAGGTGAATTTGGTTCGAGAGTAATAAACAAATGGAGCAATGAAGATATTGGCTCCTTTTGGGAACAGCACTAGGGAGTTTTCCTTGTATTAGTCTTGCAACTTTTCTATAATTTAAAAATCATATCCAAGGATAATTAAAAGCTACAAAGAAATTGCACACCTCCCATTTTTATTTATTGTAGTACATAATATAGAAATATAAAATTACACATAAAATTTACTTTTTTTTTTTGACAGACTCAGGCTGTTACCCAGGCTGTTATCTGAGCTCACTGCAGCCTCCACCTCCAGGGCTCAGGCAATCCTCCCGCCTCAGCCTCCCGAGTGGCCAAGCTAATTTCTTTATAATTTTTTGTAGACATGAGGTCTCACTATGTTGCGCAGGCTGGTCTTGAACTCCTGGGCTCAAGTGATCCTCCCATCTCGGCCTCTCAAACTGCTGGGATTACAGGCATTGGCAGCACAGCGGCCACATTTACCATTTCGAAGCTTAGAATTCCCAAGGCGGACGCCGTGGCTCAGGCCCGTAATCCCGGCACTGAGGCCTGGGGTCAGAGAGCAGCCTGGGCAACGCCGGGAGACCCCCCCGCCCCTCTTCAAAAAACACAATAAATTAGCCGGTGGCGGCGCGGGCCTGAGGTCCCAGCTACTAGGGAGGCGGCGGCGGCGGCGAGCAAGGTCGGGCCGCTGCACTCTAGCCGGAGCGACCGGGCGCGACCCCGTCTCAAAACGAATAAATAAACGAAGTGCAGGGTTGGGAGGCTGCGGGCAACATCCCCGTGGCCCCAGAGGGCGGCCTGGCCCTCCCCGCCCGCGCCGCACTCGCGCTCCCGGGCTCCGTGCCCCCGGCCCGGGTCGGCTGCCCACACGGCGCCCTCGGAGCCACAGCGGTGGACGGGCCGTGCTCCGGCTGTTTATCCATCGTCCGCGGATGGCCGCGGGCGCTGTGGCCCAGTTCTCCTTTCAGTCCTTGCCGCGGCCGCACATCGGCTCCACCGCACGCGCCACCACCGCAAGGTCAGGGGCGCCACCCGGCATCCGCAGACTGGAGGGAAGCGACCTTCCCCCCGGAAGTCCTCGTCAGCGTTGACCCGGAAGCACTCGTGGCCGCTGTTTCCGCGCGGGGCAAAATGGCGGCGGAGCGGCGCGTGCGTTGTTGAGGATTCGGGACGCGGGTCTGCGGGTGCCATGGTCTTCCTCACGGCGCAGCTCTGGCTGCGGAATCGCGTCACCGACCGCTACTGGAGGATCCAGGAGGTGCTGAAGCACGCCAAGGTTAGTGCCGCCCGCCCGCCCTGCCTGGGCACTGGGCGCCCGGGGTGTCCCGCGGGCCGAGGGGCGCCCGGCGTGGGCCCCGCTGACAACCCTGGTTTCCCGTTTTCTGACCCAGCACTTCCGGGGGAGGAAGAATCGCTGCTACAGGTTGGCGGTCAGAGCCGTGACTCGAGCCTTTGTGAAATGCACCAAAGCCCGATTCCTGAAGAAGAGGATCATGAGGACCGTAAGCGTGGACCCGGGACGCCCGCCGGCCCGAGCGCTCGCGGCCCCTGCGTCTCTGGCCTGAGACCCAGCGGGCGTGCGCCGCTCCATCCTCGGCTCCTTCGTTTCTTCCTTTCATATTTCGCTTCGAAACCTACGCATGCTGTCACCCCGCAGACTGGGACATCCGTTCTCCCGCCCCCTCGCCACCCCCTGCTCCAGCCCCTCACCCGGGCCACTGCAGAGCCGCCTTGCCGCTCTCGCTGCGTCGCCAGCCACCGCCCTAGTCGCTGCTGCTCTTATCTCCCCTCTGTGTTCAGCCTCCGGTGGCTTCCTTTCCTGCCGGCAGCCCCTTGCTCACCCTCCAGGGCCGCTATCGGCTGCCGTGGTACTCCTCGAAGAGACCACGTCTGCTGACAAGTTCCGCCTGCCCGGGACCCCCGCATTTCTGTGAGGCTGGCTCCTCCACTCTGTCTGCCTGCCACCGTCTCTTTCCTGCGCCTCACCACCCCCGCCTCAGCCTCATGAACCTAGCATCTAACATAGCGGGGTTTTTTTTTTTTTTTTTAATTATTTTTTTTTT